>ML793904.1:140979-167336 GCA_009831015.1 Picea engelmannii
CCAACCCACTCTTTTCTAATGCAGATGGTGAAATGAAACTATCTGTCGCACCAGAATCAAACAAAATCTTAACATTGATATGATTTAGCGTACCTGATGACTCCACCACTGTGGATTGATGTTTGGCCTGATGGTTATTAACCACTGCGTAAATCTGGTGGTTGCTACTTGATCTCCCCATTGGTGACTTTCCTTCTCTATGCATGAACCCTGATTGTAACTCTGGGCAGTCACGCTAGTAATGGGTTCCTCCACACCCCCAACAAGTAACACGAGATTGAACCTGTGCATTGTTATGTGATTGTCTCTTAAATGAGTTCCTTCCCCTGGAATCCCTTCCCCTACTAGTTGTTCCCTGAGATGGTCGTGGACCTGTCTGCTTTGTTGGCGATGAATGGGATGTTGTACTTGTTTCCATTGAAATCCCTGTGGCTATTGTCCTTAGAGTGACTCTGTTACCATATGGAGGTGGCCTTGAGCTCCCTCCCCTAAGAAATGTCCTCGGGGCCTTCCCTACGAATCCAGGGCGATGCGAAAATGTTGGTATTGTACCCCTGATTAAGTTCATGTATTCTTCTGCATAACGCGCATTTTCCACCGCCTCTGCTACTGAAGATGGTTTCCACATCCGCACCATAGCTCTTATCTTAGGGTTCAATCCATAGATGAAGCACTCTGCCTATCATTGGTCATTATCCATATACGAAACATATTTGACCAGTTCCATAAATCTGATCTCATATTCTTATACAGTTCTATTTCCCTGTACTAAGGCATGAAATGCCCCTACCTATTGTTCCCCATAGTATGCTGGTAGATATTTCCTTCGGAACCTCTCCTCGAAGAGTTCCCAAGATACTGTGTTTGGGGTAAGGTGCAGTTGTCTTTCCCGGTTTCCCCACCAGTTCAAGGCGCTATCTCTTAACTGAAAAATTGTGATCTTTGCCTTTGAGTTGGACGCATAGTCCCTTAAGGAAAAACACCTTGTCATGCCTTCCAACCATGTTTCCGCACATTCACTGGCGCGACCCCTGGCAAACTCCAAAATTTTGATCTTATGTAATTCTCACGTGATGTCTTCGGGTGGAGGTCCTCCCCCTGAATCCCTTGACACTTCTGGATTACCCATTCTAGATGGTGGGGGTTCTACTTCAGTCCCTACCGATTGTCGCCCCTTTAAAGTCTCATTAATGGTTTCCAATGAGCGCAATATGAGGGCTAGTTCGGGTGATGGTGGTGGTGGCGCTGGTGGTGTTGGCAGTGCTTGCGACGATGTTCCCCTGCCTCGACTCCCTTGAGTCCTGACCATCTTGTATGCTTTAACCTACATCAACCAAAGTTTTTAGGGTGAGTTCCAGGATGTTTCAAATTGGTGCTACTTAAACTAGAAACAGGGTTAGGAGTAAGTTTTCTTTACTTGTCTGCAAACAAACATTACTCCTTTAGGGGATTGGCTAGGCTAGGATTAGGATTAAACGTCTAAGCTTGATTTCTTCGCCCCTATATAAAAAAAACTATTGGTTCCCTTGCCCTGTAGCTACGCTAGCCTTGCGCCATACTCGTCAATTCCTATGCTTACTCTCCTAGTGCATATGACGTCTCCTCCCTGCCTGTCCTAGTCTAAGTCCTTTTAACTTTTCGCTTAAAACTAAATATCTTCTGGTGCTTGAATCGTGATATTTTCCGTAGTGCATAGTGTTGGTGTTGTCGAATGCTACATTGAGATTTAGCATTGACTTTGACTGGTGGAATGGAGTGGAGGGACTTGGCGCTTGGCTCGATGGGTTGTGTGTACGGTCTCATGAGCTTGGCGCTTGGATAATCGAAGATTATTCTTTAGGCTAGTACTTTGCTACTATTGATAATTAAACTATTCATATGTGAATTTATTTGTAAAAGTGATATGTGTGGTGCGTTGGTGTTATTGCTCTTCTTAAGGCGCTATGCTCGGTGGGTGGTCTTGGGTTCAAAACCCTTGGACCTCTAAAATTTATACTTAACCCTATATTACTCAATATTAACTAATATTTTATCATTTAACTTAGGTCTTAAACTCAATTAAAGTTTAAAGCTAATTACCCGTTTTTTTTTAAAATTAAACTTTAAGAATTTAAAAAAAAAAATTAAATAAAACTTTGCCTTTAAAAAAAAAAAAAAACTTTAAACTTTAATAAAAATTTAATTTTTATTCTAAAATTAAGAACTAATCCAATTTAAACTTTACTCTTTTATTTGAATCTAAACTAATTAAAATAATAAGTAAAAATAAAATAAAAAAAAACAATAAAAAAAAACTATTACATTAACGAATAATTTAATATTTCATTGAATCTTCGCATGCATATTAATTTAATAAATTAATTTCATTATATGGGCATATGGGTTTCATTATACATTAAAGGGGCATCGTGGGTCCTCCCATGAGGCCCACGTGCCCACTCCCCCAGGTGCTCATCCCTTTCGAGACTCCTCTTCGTGGCCTCGTGTGCGCTGGTGTTGGTCTGGTCATGGCTTTGTGCCTAGTGGTTATTAAGAGTTATGTGTTCTGGAATATGCATGAGCTGAAAAAAAATGAGTACTACTTTGAAGATAGGTTTGATTTGGTAAAGTTCATGAAAATAGTGTAGCATGCTGGACTGCTTGTGCAAAGCTTGGATGATATTTGTGTGATTTACATGTTATTTTTCCAATTATTGCCTGGAATTTTTTTTATTTTTCCTTCGCAACAAACTACTCTGTATGAGCCTGGTGTATTTATATTTTGAGTTCTGTAATTTGACTACTCCTGGCGTTCGTGGTTTGGTATTCAATTGATTATATTTAAGAAAAATTTGCACTGGTGAGAGATCGTGGAAAAGCTCAGTCAACTCAGACTGTTCTCCAGGCGTTTGTATGGTAGGTAACGACAATATCTTGCCACTCTACATGTGTTTTTTTTTTTGTAGAAATGAATTTACTATTGATGCTTGGTTGAGCCCGTTTCATCGTTGATTGTTGTATGTTTGTCTGTCTAGGAATTGACTGGTTCATGATATCCATCTCCTCTACTTATATCTGTTTTACTAAGCTTGTACTTTCTAGCATTTCATTCCACGAAAGTATCTGATGTTTTGAATCCAACCTCTTGTTGCCACCTAGCAGGTGGGTTTGGGTTTTGTGTATTCTCACATCATTCATAATAATCAACAACTGCAACTGAAGCTCTCTAACCTAGCAAGAAATCACTCGCATCCATATTCTCCAGTACCAAAAGTCTTGGAATGAGCTTTCCATATTTCTCATCCCACCTGCTTTTTCTCTATAAATTATTTTTTGTTTTATCTTCAACTTCACCACCATTGTCATTGCAGGTCAAGTTCTCTTGCAAAAATTGGGTAGTATACAAATTCGGAAGAATCCAGGCTGTAATTAGAGTAGGCGGTATACAAACTCAGAAGAATACAACTATTTCTATGACAACTAATTATAATTCTGTCTATTCTTATTCTAAATCTAAAATTTCAATCAATATTGGCAAAACATGAAAAACAAAAATGGCAACTGCCTCGATCGAAAGGTTGTACGGTGTACCTACAAAGGCTGTGAGGCGACGCCTTGCCGTGTCACTGACGATAACTTTTGTAATTAACTACACAGAGGCCAACTCTATATCCACATCCAACAAGAGTTTAAGTGTATTGTTTATCTTCCATACACCTCCGTAAACTGCAAAACTTGAATGGCTCTCTCTCTGAATTGAAATTCCAATGAGCTTTCTCCTGAGAGTTAAAACTCTACAGTTCTTCTCTACAGGTGAGAGATCCATTCAAGTTTTTCTCTGATACCATGTAATGTACAGTTCTTTTATATTCACAAGCCAAGATTTAAGTAGCAGATAACCAATCAGTCTTCAGATACATAAATATATAAATCCTGCGCTTGCAAATGTTTTCTACAGATGGCCAACATGAATTAGGTTTGAGAACTCATTAATACAACTATGGAGGCAACAACAACAGTGCTAACTTCATTTCCTAAATCGCGTTAGGGATGGAAATTCCTTAGTTCTTTAATTCTTACTGTGTGCATATTTAGGAAATTAGTGGTTATTTTGGTATGTTTTGGGCAATGGAGATGCTCAGGGGATCCAAATCATGTGTATTAACACGTCAATGCTCTCGTTTTATATTCAACAACAACTCCCTGGTTGAGCGATTTGTCGGTGGATTCCCAGTGTGTGGAAATGGATTCGAACCTACAACCTCCCAGCAACGGAGTTTGGCAAATGTTGTTGATTCGAATGCATCATGTGTTGGTAATGAGAAGGTGCCCATTCAAGAGATCCTTGAAAGCCGCCGAAGCTGCCAAAGTCGCTGCCATGGCAGACACATGGTGGGATCATGAAGGGCCTTTCAAGCCACTGCATTTAATGAACCCTACTAGAATTTCCTTCATTTGTTCAGCACTTTGTCAACACTTTAGAAAATATCCAAATAGTTCAAGACCTTTTGAAGGATTGAGAATAATTGATGTTGGTTGTGGAGGTGGTCTTCTTTGTGAACCTTTATCAAGAATGGGTGACTGGAATTGATGCAGTGGAGAAAAATATCAACATTTCATTACAACATGTGGTGCGAGATCCTTTGACTGCATCTATAGATTATCAGTGCACAACAGTTGAGCAGTTGGTACAAGAGAAAGAACACTTTGATGTTGTGATTTCACTGGAGGTAATTGAAGCTTTGTTTTAGTATGTCGAGATGCAGTAGGGGTTGTGCAAACTCTATTCAGGAGGAAATATCTATCTATTGTATTAAGAGCTTCTCTAATACTTGTTTTTTTTTTATTGTGATATTTTTTTTTACCTTTTCAATTTGTATTTCATTTATTTTTATATTTGTGTTAAAATGTTTGTGTTTGGTTTGTAGGTTAGGCGGAGCTGGAGTTGGAGTTGGGAACTTGGCCCTTAAGGCCCCAATGCTTCAAGATGAAGCTCTGATACCATGTGTAGTAGATGAATAAATTTAACATCAATTAATTACACAAACATAATAATAACTTCTACTTGATTTCAAAAAATTCAATAATTCCTTTTAATTTAGCACATACGCATGTTAAATTTATCAACGAGTATTAATTTTATAACAGAATAAAACAAATACATAAATTCAAAATACCTTGGTCTGATGCTAACCCTTCGCTTTCCACTTGCCTTGTTGACCTTCCTGCTACTGCCTTTCCCAACTTGAAGCCACAGACCAACTCTGCACAAAACCGAGTTTCCACCCTACCAACTAGGACAACTACCTAGCTCTAGGATACCATATGGATATCCTGGCCCCCATGCCCAAAACCCCCAACAAACCGATGCCCCATGTACTAATCCTTCCTGACTACAGAACTCAAACTCTCCTCTCTGCAAATCCAAGAGAACCCCCAAAATAAAATTCCCTGTAGAATGATAATCCTCTTCCCAAAAGAATGCCTTCCACTGTAAGGCTCTCCCTGTCATATTCCCCCTTCACCGACTCTCGCTCCTTCATTACTTTCCTTATCCATTTATTTATTATCTTATCCTTTCATATTTATTATCTTATCTTATATTTAATGTCCTATCCCTTCCCGAATGCGTAAGTCTTTAACAAATTAAACTTATTAACCTCTTTAATTCTTTACTTAATTAATTAATGAGTCAATTAATAATTAATTAGTCCTTGAAATACATGAACAAGTAATTAATAATAATTAATTAGTTAATATTATTTAAGAAATAATTATTGTTTAGCTAACTTTTAGGACAGTTAGATTATTAAATTAATTATAATTAATAATCCTATACATCTATTTAAACAGGGTCGTTACAAAAAGCAAAATTCATACCCAAGGACTACCAAATCACTTTGTTTCGAAGAATGCAAAATTTGAGACAGAAGTTGATGTCAGTGAAGGAGTACACTGAAGAGTTCTACAAACTGAACATTAGGGCAGGTCATCGCGAAAGTGATGATGAAAAGGTTTCCAGGTACATGAATGGTCTGAGATACGACATTTAGGATAAGATGAGCATGATGATCATTCAGATGGTGGAAGATGCTTATCAGATGGATCTAAAGGCTGAAGAGAAGTTGAGACGAAAGCAAAGTTAGAGAGGCTGAGGTAGGAGTCATCCCAGGGGAAAAGAAGTTGTCCAATATAGGAATCAGAAGCCTAAGGAAGAGTGGAAGAAATATCAACCTCAAACTGAGAGAGGGGGAAGCTCACATAGAGGACAGTATGTTGATAATGACACTTTTCCTCGTGCTAGAGTAAGAGGAAGAGGCAGAGGTGGAGTAATAAAATGCTTCACATGCGAAAATAATGGACACAAGTATTATGAATGTCCAAATAAGAAGAAAGAAGGAGGAGAAGATCACATTGCCGAAGCACAAAGGCAGAATGTTGAAGCATAGGATGTTGAAGGCGGAAGATCATTGGTGATGAGGAAGGTTCTCTTAATGCCAGAAAAGGAGGAGGATAATCCAGTACAAAGGAACAATATTTTTCAGACTGCTTGTAGGACCAAGGACAGGGTATGCAAAGTCATCGTGGACAGTGGTAGCACAAACAATCTCATTTCTACATAGATGGTAGAAAAATTGGAGCTGGAAACTATTGAACATCCAAGTCCATATAGAGTTTCATGGCTACAAAAAGAACATCAGGTAAATGTCACTAAACAATGTTTAGTTGAATTTAAAATAGAGGGATATAACGATAAGATATTGTGTGATGTCATTCCCATGGATGTTTGTCATCTATTGCTGGGTAGAACATGGCAATATGATAGGAATGTGGTTCATGATGGGAGAAAGAACACATATACCCTAGAGAAGAATGGCCGAACTCACATGTTGTTACCGATCAAGGACAAAGAGGTGAAACAAGAGGTAAGAAACACTGCACTTCTCATGAGTGGGAAGGAACTTATTAAGGAGGTTAAGAATAAGGAAGATCCACAATTCATTGTGGTCAGGAAACCTAGAATTGTTTTGATCAACACAAGAGTGGATGATTTACCAGAGGAAATCCAAGAGTTATTGGAGGAATTTGTTGATATAGTCGTGGACGAACTACCTCGTTCGTTGCCATCGATCAGAAGTATAAGTCATCACATTGATCTCATACCTGGAGAAAGTTTACCAAATAAAGAAATGTACAGATTGACACCGCATAAGAATGAAGAGGTCAAAAGACAGGTCCAGGATTTAATGGACAAAGGGTTGGTTAGAGAAAGCTTGAGTCCATGTGTTGTTCCAACAGTGCTCAGTCCAAAGAAAGATGGACGCTGGAGGATGTGTAGAGACTCAAGAGCCATTAACAAGATAACCATTAGGTATATATTTCCATTTCCAAGGATGGATGATTTGATGGATTGCTTGAGTGGAGAAAGATTCTTTTCAAAGATTGATTTGAAAAGTGCTTATCATCAAGTTCATATGAGAGAAGGAGATGAATGGAAGACAACATTCAAGACAAATGAAGGGTTGTATGAGTGGCTTGTTATTCCATTTGCCTTAACGAACATGCCAAGTACCTTCATGATATTGATGAATGAAGTCTTGAAGGATTTCATCAGAAAAATTGTCATTGTGTATCTTGATGACATACTGATTTTCAGTAAAACAGAGGCGGAGCATATGAAACATTTGGCTACAGTGATGCAGAGGCTACAATAAGAGAAGTTGCTGATAAATACAAAAAAAATCCTCATTCATGAAGACAGAGCTCATTTATTTGGGGTTTGTTATTTCTACAGATAAGTTGAGGATGGATCCAGATAAAGTGGAGGTGATTAAGAATTGGCCATCGCCAAAGAGCATCTTTGAAGTTCGAAGTTTTCATGGATTGGAATCAGGGATGATTTTAGGGGCTAAATTTCGCTCATGGGCTAATTTTCCATGGTTTTTCCAAAAATGAGATTCGTTATTTTAAAAATGATTCACCCAAATTCTACAGAATAAAATTATTTTACCTTAAAAATCGCTAAAAGTTTATAAAAACTATATAAAATCCTTAGAAATTTGAATATTTTTACAAAAATATCGCCAATCATTTATAGTTGGGATTTGAAGGATTAGTAAGATTCACTAAGGTTTCTACATTTTAAAATAAATTTCCATCCTTAAAATCATCCATGGATTGGATAGTTTCTACAGAAAATTCATTAGGAATTTTAGTGGAATTAGCGCACCGATGATGGACACAGTGAAGAGAAGACATAAATCTTTTCACTGGATAGAGGAAGCAGAGAAAAGCTTCAATTTGTTGAAGAAGAAAATTACAAAACAATCAATTCTGGTGTTGCCTGATTTCAAGAAGACATTTTAGGTAAAATGTGATGCAAGTGGGTTTGCAATAGGGGCAGTCTTGAGTCAAGAAGACAAGCCGATAGCATACTTCAACGAGAAGCTGAATGAAGCCAAAATGAAGTACTCCACGTATGACAAGGAATTTTATGCGGTCATACAAGCACTGAAGAAGTGGAGGCACTACTTGATTCCTAAAGAGTTTGTTTTGTATAGTGAAAATCATGCCTTACAGTTTGTAACTCAGCAGGATAAATTGAACCAAAAGCATGCAAAATGGGTTGAGTACATGCAGAATTTTACTTTTGTAATTAAACATATTTCAGGAACTGCTAACATGGTTGTTGATCCTTTGAACAGGAAAACTTTGCTTATGAAGGAGTTGAGAGTCAAAACGTTGGGTTTTGATGATCTCAGGAACATGTACAAAGATGATCCAGACTTCAAAGAAGCGTATGAAGCAATTGAAAATCCAGTTATCAGGAACAAAAGTCAATGGACAGAGTATATGATCCAAGAAGGATTACTGCTTAAAGGTAATCAACTTTGTATTCCAAAATGCTCCATGAGGGAGAATCTATTGAAGGAGAAACACAGTGGAGGATTGGTGACATTTTGGTCATGATAAGACATTCTTTAAGTTGAATGAGTCATATTTTTGGCTGGGAATGAGAGCAGATGTCAAAAGATTTGTGGACAGATGCAGGATTTTCCAGCATTCAAAGGGAAAGAGGCAGAACGTAGGCTTATATCAACCATTACCCATACCAGAGAGGCCATGGGATGCAGTAAGCATGGATTTCATATTGTGGCTGCCAAGAACACAAAGAGGGTTCGATTCAATCTTTGTGGTAGTGGATAGATTTTCTAAAATGACACATTTTATACCATGTCATAAAACTAGTGACGCAACTCAGACTGTGAATCTGTTTTTCAAAGAAGTTGTTGGACTTCACGGCTTACCAAGAAGCATAGTTTCGGATTGAGACACCAAGTTCGTGGGACACTTCTGGAGAACCTTGTGGAAAAAGATGGGAACAAATTTTTCGTTCAGTTCAGCTTATCATCCTCAGACGGATGGACAGACAGAAGTTGTGAACAAGAGTTTGGGAGACTTGCTGAGGAGTTTGGTGATTGAACATCATAGTCAGTGGGACAATATTCTTCCATAGGAGGAATTTGCTTATAATGATTCAATCAACAAGAGAATAGGGAAAAGTCCATTCCAAATTGTTTATGGGATGCAACCAAGAGGAGTTTTGGAATTGAGAGATTTAGAACAGACTGTGACTAGGAGTGCTAGTGCAGAAGATTTTGCCGAGGCAATGAGGGAACTTCACATCCAGGTGAAGGAGAGATTGCAGAATTCGAGCCAGGAGTATAAGCGTAGAGAATATCAACACAGGTGACAACTTCAGTTCGAAGTTGGTGATTTGAATCTTGCACACTTGAAGAAGGAAAGGTTCCCAAGGGGGACATATAATAAATTGAAAATGAATAAAATTGGACCGTGCCGGATCATGAGGAAATTTGGGGCAAATACTTATGAGATTAAATTACCCAAGGGGATTGGAATTTCACCAATATTTAATATCTTATATTTGTACCCTTATAAAACTGAAGAGGCATGAGAAGACCATGAACAACCAGAGGCTCAATGGGCCAAACAGATGCCAGTTGTAGAGAAACCACAGATGGAAACTATATTGGACAAGACAGTTAGTAAAAGGACCAGGAGAAAGGAATATTTTGAATACTTGGTCAAGTGGAAGGGACATCCAGTTGAAGATGCTAGCTGGGAGAATGAAGCATAGATTCAAAAGCGTGGACAGACCATGCGAGAGCTCATGGACAGGATCCCATGAACATTTTCAAGTGAGGGAGTATGATGCAGGAGTATCGCAAGTAGCAAGCACACAAAGGCGGAAGACAGTTGGGACAAGCGCCAACACATTTCAACACATTGCTAAAGTGTTTTGAGATGTTTTGAAATAAATGTGTGGATATTAAATGAAATAATTAAGAGGGAGCGCACTTGTATATTGTAAACGGACCTTGAGTGATTCTCTCTCATCTATAGTAGGTAGATACATTTATGTGTAGTAAATGTAAGTAGGTAGCTTTGAATTGCAGATTAGACAGTTTTAGGAGTGAAGGGAAAACCGACTATAGACACCCTCATCTTGTATCATTTGTAACATTAACATTGTCAATTGAGCATCGAGCATAGAGAGGAAGGAGCAGAGAGATGTGTAGAAGAACCCATGTACAAAAGTCCTGAATTAATACATGAAGCTTTGATTCAGACTTATGGTGTTGTGATATTTTCTATGTATGCATGTTAAATGCTATGTTTATAGCTCTTTTACTCTTTCGATTGTACATTTGATTTGATGTTGTGTATGTATGATTTCTTGTTAAATATCTGAAATCTGAGAGAGGAAGGGTAAGGAATGAGTTTCAATTGTTTCCCTATATGAGAAAGAATTCCTGCAAGGAGTGCAGTGAATTTGTCCGCAAGGAGTGTGTTGACAAGGGTTCAGAGTTTCATCTCTGAAATCTCTGGAGAGATAACGTTATTCTCATTGTTGCAGAGGTGTAGGTTGAGCACAACAGCTGTGCAAGGTGTGCGTAGGTTGGTTGTAAGTTTAGAACTTATCAACCAAGAGAAGAATTGAAGGAATATTGTTGCAAAGAGAGTGCGTAGAGTCAAAGAATTCAATACTTGGAAGTATTTGAAGGGTTGTCGCAAGGAGTGCGTGCAAGAGTCCTCTTGAAGACTCAAGTTGTGGAGGAAGCTCAGGAGGGTTAGTACCTTGAAGCGTTCAAAGGGAGACACTGCAAAGTTAGTTTGTAGGCAGATAAATTCCAACGAAGGAATAGCTTGTTCAATTTCTGGGAGTTGTCAAGGGGGAAACAGATGGTTGGAATTCTCCGTGGAGAATTCATGAAGTCCCAAGAGCCATCAGATCTTGTAGAGGAGCAAGGAGAGTCATGGCGAGTGTTTTTCTAAAGTGTAAATTAGGAGAGATGGGGCCGTCAAATCTCTCGTGAACTCTCACTTCGGAATTCGAGAGTTGAAGGGGCAGAAGAATCTATGTCAAATATTGTAGACAATGGAGAGTGGATAGGTGGTGTACTTGTCGACACGGAGGTCAAACCTTTGTTGACTATTTCAGGGTTTCATGAGTTGGAGAACCGAAAAACCTGGTATCGAGATTCACGAAATCACGAAGTGCGAAGTCCCGAAGGGGTGAAAAGATTTGTGTGGGGCCAGCCATTGGTGAAGCGTGTTGGAACTCGACATTTCGGCATTTTGGAGGACAAGAATTTGAGATTTCATTTCCAAGATTCCCGAAATTGCGAATCACGATACTGTCGTGGGAGAGAACGCGACAAGCGTTTTGACACATCGGAAGTTTGGGTTTCGGAAGGTGAAGAGTCGAGAGACTTGGAGGTAGAAGTCGTGAAGTCACGAACTTTGAAGTTTCGAAATCATGAGAAATACGACCACATTGTTTGGTCAGAGGGGGAATTAGAATTGATGCTTTGTGTTTGATCGTGTGAGCTCAATTACTCATAAGGACCTGTGGAGGAGCACCATTTTATGTGCATAGGATTCCCCGAAGAGGAATCGAAGAGTCAATCTGACTCAAGGGAAGGAATTAGAATGATCTTGTAGCAGACCTTGACCTGAGGGTTGGGGGTCTACGTCAATGAGATAAGTCCCTTCCCCTGTGATTATATGTATTCACTTCATACCTAGATGGGAAGTATAGAAGGAGATAATAAGCACCACCCTTTATTAGTTGTCTTAACTAATGGTTGGTAGTCGGATGTTGTGCATGCCAATTTGGCATGCATAGAATCCCTACGATTGTTTTCATGAGAATCTTAATACAAAGTTTAGTTTTTGAGAATCTAAGATAATGGGATATGGTTTTGGCATAGAATGAGTTTTATCACAATGGAAAATCATTGATGGTAAATTGGATCTTGTAAAACTTAATACAATGTTTAGTTTCTAAGAACCTAAGATAATGGGATATGGTTTTAGTATAGAATGAATTTGATTACAAATTAAGTGTTAACAAATCCACTAGTAAATCTCTTTTCTAGATTGTTTTTAGACAAAATCCTAAAAAATTAATGGTTTTGGTTGTCTTGATTAAAGGGGTACAATTTAGTAAATATTTTAAGGATTTTTGAAACACATTGGGAAGTCAAATAATAAAGAAAAGTATGTAGGTAACAAATGAGGAATAGAAGAGAAAATTTTGTCTTCAACAAATAGAAGTATTCTAATAGGAAGAGCTAGTCATGGTTTGTTTGCATATGCAAAGGTATCCATCGTGTACTGAAAACCAACTCAACTAAATAAAATAGGTATATGTAGGGTATTAAAAGGAAATAATGAAATTATATGTGTGATACATTTACTCAAAATTTTGGACAATGGTCTTTTTTTAAATGTAGCAAATCTAATTTAGAAATTGATCATAATGAAAATTTGGTTAAGAAGTAGGATAAACATATACCTAAAGAAAATTGAATGAATTGTATACACCAATATTATTTCTAAAAGATTTAATATATAAGGAATATAAAATTTATTTGTTGAAACATAAGGGACCACTAAAATTGAATAATACTTGGATTAGAAAAACTAAATTCATTAAATGAAAAAACCCTGATGTACCACATGAATATGAACCAAAAGGTTTAGAATCTCTCCAAGAAAGAGGATAATTTTATAAGAGTACACTATATGGGGCACATGGAAAGCCCATAAATTGAATCAACTTGCAATATTTAAGGGAGACCTAACATGTCTAAAATCTAACTTATTTTAATTTTTAGAGTAGGAAATTAGTGGCTTATTTGTTGAACCATTTTAGGAATGAATATAAAAGTAGTTGTTATGCAAACTTCTTTTAGTTAGGAGAAATAAAGAGTTGTATATATTAAATAAATATGAAAAGATATTTTATATAAGTAATGAAATTTTGGTGATATGTTGCAATTATATATAATTTAATTTTCTTTTCTTTGTGTTTTATAACTTAAATGTATTTAATTTTTTTTTTTATGTAATTATATGTTCAATTTGAGTTATTTTTCAATTTTTGCAAGAAATTTATATGGTTGTTAAGAGAGACACCTGGGATGTAGAGTTTCTCTACATTAATATGAACTTATGCATTAATGTTAAGTTATCTTGTAAGTTTTGTACTAATAAATAGACAACTAAGAAATGATGTTTCTTTATCACACATGGAAACAATGTGAAGGAAATGTTTTTGAAATTTATACTATAAGCACCATTCAAGAGAGGGTGCAAGAAAGTTGCATTATATTTCATTCTAAAATTAACAAAAGGGCATTATATTTCATTCTAAAATAACCAAAATGGAAAATAACATGTCTCTATCATGGGATACTTTGATTTCTATTTTAACATAATTAAATGTTTATGAGAATGAAGTCATGCGAGAGATATTTTTTTGAATTGATACTAAAATCAAAATAATGTAGTACAAATGGATAGGTTATATTTATAGATATTTTAAATTTTATTCAACTCTTTTGTAAGTAATGCATGATCCTTCTTTCACTTAATCATAATGATAATGAAATGGAGGTATAATTATGAGATGATTCAAAAAATTTACTCGAGAAATAGGAGTAGAAATAATTCCTTGCTTTTCAATGTGTCTTATATATTCTTTATTTAATTTAGGCTTAATTCTTTAGATTTGTAAGATGTTTTAGTTTAAGAAACATTCGAGTAGTTGTCAAAATTTATGATATTAAAGGTTTATTTTTAAAATGTTAGAAAGTTGTAGTACAAGATAATGAATATCATATTGATATTTAATTTTTAATTTTTATTGTAATAGTCTATGCAATGTTTTAGGGTAGGCTCCATTACAGGTTGCATTGTTAGGAGAGTGTCTTTGAGGGTAGTCATCCAAAATTAGATTTAAGAGGTGTTGGAGCTACATGGATGGAACTACAATCATTTTTGAAGCCTAATAAATGGGTTCTTGATGTTTTAGTTCAATGATCTCTCCCACACACATGAAATCATGTTAGAGGACTTGTATTTTTTAAAAATACCTCAATGGGTTTCCCCATTCATCCCATGATTTTTCAGTTGACAAAGTTTCCTAGTTAGCTCACCTAGTTTAGGTGAATATCCTTGAACACCCCATGAAAATTTGTCTAGCACTAAAGACAATTGCATCCCCTAAAGGATTTGTGTGGACTGATTTGTGCCCTAACATAATGGGGAAACTATCTCACAACACAAGGTCAGACATTTTGGGCCATCAAGGATATTCTCTCATGCAAACATCAAAATAACGAGTTCAAAACAAGAGATTCATGTCGGTGAATAATGGAAACCAAATAGATATAAAAATATTTAATACATTAAACTATAAATGAATAATAGGGAAAAAATGTTGGACAAAGAAGTAATAAAGTCTAATTACTATAGGAGGATGGAACGATTATACTATTGAGAAAATTAATATATGAACCCATGGTAAGTATAGCTACCAAAATAAATTAACAAACTAGCTATGAAATTACAGCAAGACCATATACCAAGAGGATATGTCCATTGATTCATGACAAAAACAGAGATATAACTATTGAAAGTAAAAACAACTAAACTAAATTTATAGTAAAAATATACCTATTTACTAATACTAGCTAAAAAAATGCACTGAAATAAAGAGGTAAAGGGTGAGATACCTAGGAATACGTATACATGACATGAGGAATTGGTTCAACACCTACACTAGCTTGGATAGATGACAGCCAATTAATATGAATCTAAAAAATAAAACCCAAAAATTAAGGGGAAAGTGGGGTGATTTCCCCAAGTGGAATAACGTAGGACAATGGGGTGACAACCACTCCCTTGGGGAGAGGATAAAAGGAAAGAAAAAATGAATTTCCATTCCTCAAGGAAGGGGGGAAACAATAATGAAATCAAAGATAAAAGGGAATGCACACATTGGTCACCTTAAGGGATTAAGTAATCAACATAGTTGATCCAAAAGAGAAGGATACAAGGTGAAAAACAAGCAAGAGCTATACATAGAAGAGAAAAATGTTATCCAAGGCTACGGGAAGGAAGAAAATACCTCTCAAATGAGTGGTGAGGGATACCAAAAGGTAGGAAAATAATGAGAGGATTCTTTGAATGGGTAGGGAATAAATAAGGAGGATGGAAGATTTCCCTAAATGTGGTAGAAAAGGGGATAAAATATATATGTACCCTGGAAAGACAGAGAACAAGATGCAAAAAAGGATCAAGTGGGACTACCATGATAAGATGAGAGGAGGAATAAAACATAATGATGGAATGGAAGAGGCCTAAGAAGAGATAGAGTTTGAAGTAAATGATCTAGATACACTACTTGGAGAGAGGGAATTCAAGGGTGAAGGAGAGAGACAAGGAAGCCAGCGAGGGGAAGTATGCATGGAAGAGACTCTGGATGTCAACTAGTCTTCATAATTAAAAACTATAGTTGATGGATAGGTATCTATCATCACAATTCAAAGTTTAATATTAATCAAGGTTATGATGATACTCATGGAAGAAGGTAGAGAATTTGGAGGCACATAGATGATACGCTAGAACTAGGCATGATTGCTTCCAAGTCTCCATGAGGGTAAGTTCCAACTTCAAACCATGCCAAATATTTTGAGAATTGATGCCACTAAGTTAGGTTTGGAGGTTTCCAATAATTCAAGTTCACGAGTGAGTAAGCAGAATGACATGTTCAAAATTAAGTCAATTGCATCAAACTTATTGTAAATTTTAACCATTGTTCATTTCATTTCGTATATTTTGGAATGTATACATCACTTTTTTAAAGAAATCGTAATGGTATGCCATCTTCAATTATTCGTTCATGATCGGCTTTGGAAATTTTCCATTTTCTAACTTTTGTTTTTTTTCTTGATTGAACTTCTATTAACTTTATGCACGTTTCACATACCAAATGACTATATTGACAACTTATGACATATGAATGATAGTCTTGAAAGTGAACATGACTATTGGTTTGATGGGTTTCTTGAAAAAAATAGACTTTCAATACGATGGATCATCTTTCATATATAAAAATGTTATCACCAAATCTTCTAATAACCTCATCTTTTGTTCTATGCATCGCATCAAATAATATTTCATGTTTTCAGTGTTTTCTACAGGTTCAACCATGGTCCATGAAAAAGAAATCCCCTGCAAATAATTCGTTATGTTCCAACAAGTATTTTGTGTTAGATTAGCACACATGCATGTGCCATTAAACCTATCTACTATATATATAAATTTTATTTATCCAACTTACAAGTACATCTACAAGTTGTTTAAATATTTAACAAATATATTTTCAAACAATTGTAACATAAAAATTACCTTCTCTAACAAGATCAGAAACTCTATCGCCATCAACTAACACTATAGTTTCATTTGATTTCATCTCCTCTGATCTTGCAAGTGGAATTTTCCCTTTTATATTAAGTTTGGTATGTCTCCAAGATTTAACATATTCCGCATTTTTATTTTCGCAAATCTATCTGGATTATGTGTCCTCTATGCAAATTGAACAAAAACAAGACTCATTTCTTCTATCAAAGGAAAACACATTTTGATAGTGTTTCGTTTTAACTGAATGAATTTTCTATGTCCCATGTATTATACTGACTTCATATGGGATTGATCTATTTACATCTTTCATTTGAACACACACAAAAAAACCTGCACAGGACAAGAACTTGTTAAATTGAAATCTCTCAAGAAAATGATTGAAGATCATATAAATTTGATCACGTGAATAAAAATATCTTGTGTTCATGTGTAGCATGTATAAATAGACACACCTATGTACATCCCTTGATGTATTATTTTCATGGCTTAGCGCCATTTTGCAGCATTCAACAACTTTATCAGCGGATTCAAATCGATCAGCATGAGGGTTCATCTAATACCTTCAAAGTTATCATTTTACACATGCCCATGCACCTTCGTGCTATCCTTTTCCATGACCGGTCTAAAAAAAAATCCAACAATGTGTAATGCTTGATTTCTTATGAATACAACACAACCAATAGAATGATCGTGAATATTTAAACTAACCCACACACCCATCTCACCATATCCAATGTTTATCAAATCTGATCCCACATTCTTTCAATGAATCATAAAATTTATCAAAACAATGTTGTACATAATGTGTGTTGTGTTCTCGATCATCACTTATATACAAGTGATATTCTTTAATAACATGTTGATTTTCATTGGTTCTTTCTATGTTATAAAGAATTCGTTGAGCATGTCTATATAGAACATGGACAAATATAGTGACTTGATCAGAATGATAATATTCACTCTGTATTTCTTTTTGTGCGGCGAATGTGTAATTCTCTACAAAATCAACTAGAAACAAAATTGTCTCTGGTGGAAACACTTCACGGGATTGTTTGAATTTTAGGTCTTTCCATTGAGCTCTATGTGAATGCTTGGTGTATTCTAAATTTATTCCTCAAGCTTCTTAAAAAATTCTATCACACAGATTTTATCTACCTTAAAATCTATCCTTTTGGAAATAATATTTGAAGAATGTGGAACCGTGTTGTTGATATATTCATCTCTTCCAATTGACTGTTATATTAGAAAATTATTTATCACTCATACCAATAGGATACTTTGAGTGAAACAAACTTATATTTCCACAAGGATCACATTTATTTCCACCAACACATTTTTTCGATAAAATAATTCATCACCTTCTCATTCACATAAAATTTCAAATATAAAAGCACGGAATGTGGAAGGAGGACGTGAACTTGGCCATAACGTTTTACCAAAATCAAGAAAATTGTCGTAATATAACTCAAATTCCACATGATAATGACAAAAACAAGTGTCACGAAGAATGATGGGTCTAACAAACCATGGTTTTGTTGCACAAATGTATTGATGGAAATTTTAACTTCTTTGTGCTCTTCTTTGAACTTATTGAAAAATTATATTTGTGTCATTAGAAATATATGTTTTGGTTGTTCTTCATATTTTTTTTGTGCTATTATTTGTCACAACACATCCCTTGTATGTGGTGAAACAGGAGATTCTATCAACCAACAATTATTGGTTGATTCTTTAACATTTTCTGCAAGTCTATCTTTGTAGGGTTGTCTAGAAATCACTGTCCAACAAGCAAGTTCATCATTTGCATCTATTTGCAATCAAAATTTTCTATGTTTGTACAATGTTTTTCTTGAGTTTCTCATCGCTTTTTTCATGTGTTGTGTCAAACAATATTTTATATTGCTAGATGAACCAAGTGTTGTTTGTATCACTATACGTGCAACAATGACATCTTTTTTTCGATATTTTCCAAAATCTTTTAATACACTAGTTATATTGTCAAAGACATTCTATTTCACCTTTGTATCTTTTGTCGACTTTTGAATACCCAATAATGGTGTAGCTTATTTAAAATTTCTTGACTTTATTAGACAGAGAAAAAAATGAGCTTGTACTCTTACTAATTCATCTTTGAAAAAATTATTATACCGAATAATGCTTAGCTTATTTCTTCCCAAATTTGTCAGTATCAACATTTTCTAATATTGCATCATCAATGTTGATAGAATCTCCTACATATTTCAATTTAAAGTTTATATTAAAAAACAAAACCCAAACATAAATTCACTAAAATATATACAACTGTTCATCTTGTATTATCTAAATTTATGTACATACCTATAGGTGATTCGACTTATTCTTCAATTTTAGTTTCAACGACTTCATCGAAGTTATGAGACAAATCTATTTATGTTTTTTGAAAAACATCAAATCAAAATTACAATCAATTATATTAAACAATGATTTAAATTTGAATTCTATACTTTTAATATAGACAATATGTGCATGCATACCTGGTTGGACTTCTTCTTGTTGAAAATATCTATTTACATCGTCATCGTTTCTTTGTTCAATATTTGCACATTCTCATTTATTTCTCCAATAATTCTCTTTCCTTTGTTCGTTATGGTGAGTTTCGTCTCGAGTGCAATCAAATTTTCACTTGCGCAAACTTTTCTTTCCCATGAGTATAATTGTCTGTAAATTTTTAAAAAAAAATCAACATTTCAGAATAGTCTCAGAAAAACTTCATTGTCACAAAAATTATTAAAACATAATATCAATAATTTTATGTTCAACAAAGGCTTCACCTTGAAAAAATGTTCAACAAAGCCTTCACTTTGAAAAAATGTTCAACAAAGTCTTCATCTTGAAAAAATGTTCAACAAAGACTTCACTTTGAAAAAATGTTCAACAAAGCCTTCACCTTGAAAAAATGTTCAACATTTATCCTTCAATATATAAATTGTTACTCCAATAAAAACTTGAACTTCAAAAAAACAAACTTTTTTTTTGCATTCAAAACATCAACTACCTTGTTCAAAAAACAAAAAAGATGATTCAAAACTTTTTTTAGGTGCTCTACAAAGCCATGAAACAAGTGAGTGAATTGTGTTAAATTGGTTCGGTCGAAAGTGTATTTATGATATTTGGCGCCAAGTGAAATGAAACAACGTGTCTCTTCATTGTTTCCAGCCGACAAAATACTCTCACTCACCTTTCGGCTAAAAAAAAATTGTTTCGGCCGAAAATCTAGGAAACTATTTGTTTTTTACAGATTTCGTTAGAATTACATATTTTGGTCGAAAAAACTTTCTTTCATCTGAAAGATTATTTTGGCCAAAAACCAGTGAATGGGACTATTTGCAGGAACCTGAAAATTCCCTCTAGCTTACCTGAACTTTGGAGGTTGCAGACTCCTGCAAATACTCATAATTTAGTTTCAAAATTGACACCAACATTTAAAAAATTGAATCTACTTTCAATGGATACGATTTGTTTTCATTTTCATTATTTTTATATTCTTTGTTTTTTAAATCATTGCATAATATTTTCAGGTGACATTATGATTCAGTGAAATGAAATATCTATATCTCTAAAAATACATAGTGGAAAATTTAGAAAAAATTATATTCAAAATCCTTAAACTTTTCTTTTCAAAAGGGTATTTTTAGATTTTACTTTTAAGTAAAAATTATGATATATACAATGTGGGGTGGGGGGGAACATGTGTTTAAAATATGCAACTTTTCATCTTGGTGAACTTCAAAAAATTATAGAAATTATAATATTCATCCATTAGATTCAAAATTATAGTCATAATCCCCTCATGTCAATGGAGCAGGCATTAATGCATCTCCCATCCGACGCAATTTCTATGGCGTTGCTCCTGGTTTTAGATCATTGTTTATGCTGGTGGATGGAGGAGTTCTCCCATCCGAGCCCATGGTTGACGCGGGATAGTGCAGGCGCCCCCCCAGAGACTCCCCCTCACTTCTGGACCTTCGCCTGCTGCAACAGACCTTCCATGCCGAACCACAAGCCATGACTGAGAGGGAGGCCACGACGAGGATCTCCCTGGAGACCTCGTCGGACTTTAGCTCCCCCCTCTGTGCAACCTCCCACTGGTCCCTCACTTCGATTACTGGCAGAGACGAGGGCGTCTATCCATAGCCTTGCACTCGTCCCTCAGCCGCTCAGCTCGGCCTTGCGCATCATTCATTCATTGTCGATGGTTGCACCACCCCACCCACCTCTCTTGAATCTTCCAGGAACCTCTACAGCCCAGAATCCCTCTCCCTCGTGCGACCAACCTCATAAGGAGCACCCCTCTATGGACACAGTCCACGGCGAGAAATTCAAGGACAAGTTGTCCATCCTCTATGGCCTAGTCTTCGAACTTCACCAAGGGGTGGAGGATTTGCAATTTCGCCTAGAGCTCAACAATGAGAAGATTGCGCTCTTCCTCCGGCTTCTTTCCTCTCTTCATGAGGTTGTCCCTCTAGAAACGGGAGGAGTGACCTCCAAGCTTGGAACAAATGATGACATCGTTGGCGTCGAAGAGGATAAGCGAAAGGAACCCGGCGCAACCCCCCACGGCGAAGATGTTGTGATGCAGTCTGCAGAAGAGCTCGGGAGGAAAAGGAAGGATAGCGAGACCGTGGACGAGCCTCAGATGCAGGACACCGAGAGGAGCATCCAGAACATCGACACCACCGTGAAGTTCGAAGTGCAATGGGAGGACGGAACAACGATCATCGAAGAGGAACCTTGGCTCGGGGATCTCCAAGGCACCTGGCCAGGTTACGTGTCAAGCGTCTAGGCTATAGAGGTCGTGTTAAGTGTTTTCAATTTCTGTTGTTGATCATGTAGTCTCAGACTTTACTGCTAAATAGGCATTATAAAACTTATGATGACTAAGTTGTTGATTGGGCTGGTTTCCCCTCTATTGGGGCAGTCCTATAAGCATAGTTGGACTATCACTGTACTTGGGATCTCCTTTTTTCCTCTAGAAGGTTTTTAATACATTTTACTTCTTACTTAAAAAAAAAAAAAAATTATAGTCATAATAAAATAGAGTCTCTATAGATTGTTGCAGTATATTTCGTTTGTAAAAAACAAAAGTTTAATAATATATAGATTTTTGGGGGGGGAAATAACTCATTATCAATCCTTTCATGTTTAAGGAACATACTGTTAAACAATTTCCAAATTGACATATCAAATCTCAATAAAAAAAATTGAAAAATAGTCAATGGAAAGCTAACAAATTATTCACAAGTTTTTTTTTACTGTAAAGTGAAATTCTAAATAAAAAAAATAATTTTGTGTACCAGAAGTTGAAGAACTTGTGAAAATATAGGTTTTTTTCTCATAAAACAAGAAAAATAGACACCCATCCTCATGATTTTACTATGGTCTATGCACTCCAGAAGTTCAGACATTACCTACTAGGAAAACATTTTAAGATGTTTACAGATCATTCAACTCTCAAATATGCAATACCCTAAGTCTAAGCCCATATGAAATGTAATGATGTGTGTAGGCTGGTGAGACAAGTAATTATAAGTTGGTAGGATTATGTGTTTATTAGGGCGAACAACATAGATGTTAAGACCAACGGGCCTGATTTTGTATATGTAATTATGCATATTATTAATAAAATACATCATTGCATGTAGAACGACCACAAAGAAAGAGTTATGGGGGACTAAGCTTCACTAGGTAGGGAAAGATATGGGGATGAGAGGCTAGGAAAGAGGGGATAAGCTTGAGGGCTTAACCCAAGGGAATATTATAATGTATTCCTAAAAAATACTAAAGTTGGGAAATAAGCCCAGTTATCCTAAGTTCCTTTGGGGAGAGGAACAAACTCCAAGTGGAGAGGAGCGTGCTCTTAGAGAGCCAAGTGTCACCCAGGATGCATGCAGATTTAAGTGGGAAGTTCCACCTTTGTTGGCAGTTCAGGAGCCATTTTCTCCACCTTCCTAAGGAGTTATATCGCATTAGTCATCTCTCTCATGATTATGAAAGATGACCATTCTCACCATTTTCCTTGGTCGCTCTCAACATTCTGACCAATCTGGCCATTTAGTTTCCCATGAGTTCATCCTCATCATGATGGACATCCCTTGTGCAGTTCACGCACGCACTGAACAAGAACACAACCAGAGTCATTTACACATTTGTGAACCTCTGTATTTTGTTGAGTTCTCCTATTTTCCTTACATGATTTTGGTTTTTGTGGATTAAAGAGGCAGTTTGTCAGGCCCGTGGGTGAAGAGGTGGGTTGTTAGGACCGCGGTTGAAGAAGTAGATTGCTAGGCTTGTGATAAAATCTCTATTGGGGATAGATTTCATTGGGGAAGTGATTTCTCCTGGAGGGAGTCCAACACCAGCTACAAAGCTATGAGAATTCCTGATCCGACCTGTTTCTAAATACCTGGAAGGGAAGTGGAGCTATTGATGGACCATGGAATAGTGAAGGTGCATATTCCTAGGGTGGGACATGCATATGGGGAATGAGAGTCTGTGAGAAGTGGGAGTAAGTATGCTCCTTGGAGAGAATCATTCTAGTTTCACTGTGCAGTTTCTCGTAGCCTCAGCCTAGGTCTAGGATTCTTTTGCCCTGGGTGGAGTTTAGTCCCAACTCGGGGATGACCCATTACTTAGCATGATGAGCAGTGTGGTCTAAGGCTGGGAGGTTCGTGGAAGGTATGCATGAATTTGGTGGTCATCTATTAGAATATAAGTACCAAATATTTGTTCTTTGTATGATGTTTATTGTGTACATGTGTTATAATGTTATCAGAATTGTTTGTGTTTATTGCATGTATGTATTATTGTCACTTCTGCATGAAATGTGTATGAACATAATGTTGTGTCTATTTAAAATTTCATCATATATATATATATATATATATATATATATCAAAGAGTTATTTGGAGTAGCATGGTCTGACCTGGGTGGTCGGGGATGTCACAAAATGGTATCAGAGCATAAATTTGTTTCCACTGGGGCATTTCCTGACCTCTTGGGTGGATGGGGACATCACAAATTGGTATCAGAGCCCAGGTTTCAACATTGAGCATGGTTGGGCCAGGAAAGTGGAAGTTGAATAAAAGGTTTCATAAATGGAATTGTTGTCGAAATGGACAAAATTGAAGTTCAGAGCCTCGTTTTTTACACTAAGCCTGAATTAGGCCATATAAGTGGTTATGGAATCAAAATCTTAGATCAAATTGTTGTCGATAAGGAAAAAATTTTAATTTTAGAGAATTCCAAAGTGCCAAGAGAACACCTTGGCCATGTTTGGAAGCTCAAGAGGTATAGTGGTTCAAGAAAGATAGCAAAGAAAAGAGATGATAGTAACCATGGGTTTGGAACCACAAGGTTTGAAGTTGGTCCGTGGGATCTGTTTCCAGAGAAGGAGGTTCCTTCACAACCGACGGATCTAGATAAAGGTGCATGAGGATTAACCCCTAAGTAGTTCGAAATTTGTGACTTTGTTGAAGTTTATGTGTGATAGAGAAGAAATTGTCGAAGCCTGAAGCTCCAAAGTCCCAGAGTGGATCTACACCATAGATCCAGGGAGAAGTGCTTGACCATTGGTTGTGGCCGAAGATAGATCAGAGCCGTAGATCAAGCCAAGGGAAACTGGTAAGGCACAATGGTGAGGAAAATAGGTGTCAGTCGTCATATCTTCACGTGCGAGGTTGTGAATCATAGAAATCACAGTCATTCAAAAATCGGTGTTCAGGAGAAACAAAGTGTGCTAAGGAACAAAATATCGAAGCCCAAAGTCTAGAAGTGACGTGGCATGAAGACATCACCCAGGGTGACGTGAACTTCCTTAGTCCTACCATGTGTCAGTGAGAATGGAACTTTGATGACCTTGTTGGAACAAAAGCAATCTGACACATGGGGACACATGTCACCACCTTATATGATGATAGTTGTACGATGTGGACCCTAGATGATAAAGTAGTGCAAAATTTTGGCATTCAAAAGTTAACGAGCTTGTGGAAGTAAAAACTTTTGAAGCTCGAAGTGTCAAATTTATGAAGCACCAATGTGACATGCCATGATGATGTCACCTAGGGTGACATGGACCTAACCTATCCTATGACATGTCACCTACTTGTCCCTTTGAAATGCCTTTAAAACCTATGGTGACATGACACGTGTTTCTTATCGGTGGGACCATGTGTTACCACCATAATGGAATGACAACAGAGCTAAGGAAACCACCGAGTTTGGAAACTTGACGTTCAGAGGAAAGGTTATAGGAAGTTGTGAAAACTATTGAAGTTGGAAGCATCAGATCTCCAAGGAGACATCAGTTCAATACCTTACCAGTTCGACATTCGAGGAAATCACAGAGTGATGAGGTAGAAACCTCATAAGTCCAAAATTCCAAGGTCAAGAAGCACAGGAATGACGTGTATGCTTTTAGTGTTTTACCATGTGGCACACTTCTTGAGAATGGCTAATGGGGCCCCTGATGGTTTCAAGGGATGTCTAGCACAATATCCTTCATTTCAGAGGTTAGCCACTTCAGAGGAAAGTGGGGTCCCATAGGTTGAGGAGTTATGAAGGTTGAAGCGCCAGATTTCATCGTGACTATTGATAGTCGTGGATGCGTGTAATAATATTTGAAACTCTAGAGTTTTGTGGCATTGAAGGATTTATAAACCTGAAGCATGGAGTCCTTAATCTAATTGTGGTCGTTGATTTGGGTAGAGAGAGGGGATCGTTGATCCCTCTCACGTCGATGGTGAACTTCGCGAGTTTGGGGTTCGAGATATTGGCGTTGTGGTGAGTTGAAAACACTCGAATATTGGAACTTCGAAGCACAGAGTAAGATCCCAGCTATTAACACTTTGTCATAGCCATGGTCACACATGGATTAAAGGATTAAGGGAAGGGGCTAGTGCCCACAAATTTTGTTTAAAGAACAGAAAAGGGACCAATTGTTCAAGTGGCCATAACTTCCTTCTGAGGATTCAAAATTGAGCATGGAAGCAACCATTGGAAAGGTATTGAATAATAGAAGATAATCGTTCACCCAAAAATTGGATATGAATAGTTAATTTCTCAGGAAACAAAAAAAAAAGTTTGATATATTAATGAATCAGAATGGTTCAGGTTGTTGATTAAGGTTGGTTGTCATTGATGTCAACCCTTAAAGAAAGCCCTGTAGCACAAAGGTTTGGGTAATGGACCCAATATTGTTTGATGTAAATATGACTCATTATTTTTTTTTCATGGTTGATAAGAAATAAATATGGATGAACTCCAAAGTGGTCCCCTTATGGTGAAAGCCCTCACGGGAAGACGCTTTGTGGAGTAAGAGAACCCATGCTTAATTGTGGAATAATGAGATGAAGGAAAGTGAATTTGTCAGGGAAAATATCCTATATGGATGTTTCTTGTCATGTCATTTCTAGTGGTATGTGGAATGTCACATAATTCCTCACGGTTAGAGAGTTATGACCATGAGAAGTTGAAGACCCCAGGTTTGGGTAATGGACCCAAGTTTGTTTGATGGGTAATGGTATGAGTTATGATATATTTTCAA
>ML793904.1:170917-191307 GCA_009831015.1 Picea engelmannii
TATTGACCTTTATTACATCCGAATATATTGTTCTACCTATGTGCAGGTTAGGACCCTAACATGTCCGCCCCCTTAAAAACAACCTTGTCCTCAAGGCTTGAGATGAGGAAATTGTTGCAGAATGGTAGTTGGTTCCCAAGTGGTGTCTGTTGGAGTTGTATATTTCCACTGGAAGAGCACTTCCTTGATGGTTATCTGATGTAGGCGATGCTCACGTTGGTCAAAAACTGCTTCTTGTTGTAGCCAAATGGATCCTTATTCAGCTAACTCTAGAACGTTGGTTTGAATTTGGCACTTAGCTCCAATCACCTTCTTTAAGAATGAAACATGAAAAACAGGATGTAGCTTCGAATGGCTGGGAAAATTTAACTGATATGTGACTTTTCCCACATGCTTGAGAATGGTATAAGGACCATAAAATTTGGGCACTAGCTTCTAAAAATGCTCGTCCTTGAGGGAAGTTTGCTTGTAAGGTTGCAGTCGAAGAAACACCTGATCCCCTTCTACAAATTGACATTCAGAGCGACCTTGATTTGCTTGTTGCTTCATGTGATTATGTGCCATGAACAAATTCTCTTTGAGGGTACAGAGAATAGTCTCTCAAGATGTAAGTGTTAGGTCAACCACCTGGACCTTCGAGGCACACGGTAAGTATGAGAGAACTGAAGGTGGATTCTATCCATATACTGCTTCAAAAGGAGTCATGCATGTAGTTGTATGGTATGAAGTGTTGTACCACCATTTAGCTAGGGGTAACCATTGAGCCCATTGATTTTGATTTTCCTAGGAAAAACAACTCAAATATGTTTCCAAACACTTGTTGACAACTTTCATTTGGCCATCAGTCTAGGGATGAAAAGATGTGCTGAGATGCAATTTTGTGCCTTGTATCTTGAACAGTTCTTGCCAAAAATTGCTTGTGAAAGTTGGGTTGCGATCATAAACAATAGAGTGTGGCATGCCATGAAGCTTGAAGACCTGATCCATGAAGATTTGAGCCACTGTGGATGTTGTAAATGGGTGTTGAAGGGCGTGGAAATGAGAATACTTGGAAAGGCGATCAACAACCACCATGATGATGGATTTATTTCCCGATTTGTGTAAGTCGGTAATAAAATCCATAGAGATATCCTTCCAAATAGAAGGTGGAATCGGGAGCGGTTGTAGTGTGCCCAATGATTTGACTATTTATCCCTTGTTGCATTGACACACATCACATTCAGCTACAAAATTACGAATGTCCTGTTTCATACCATCCCAAAAAAAGGAATGTTTGAACCTATCATAGGTTTTGGTGAACCTGAAGTGCCCTGTTGTGGGTGTAGCATGAAGCTCAGAAAGTACTGTGGATTTAAGTTGTGATTGTTTACTTAAATACAAATGAACTTTGTATCAAAGTTCCTCATGGAGCCAAGAGTACCCTGGGGAAGCTGGAGCATTGGACTACAATTGTTGGATCAACTGCGAACTTTTGGGATCTTGTAGCCATTTTTGGTGAACGGCATGGAGCCAATCTGGTACAATGAATGAAAGAGAAAAAAGGGATCCTTCATCTTCATATTTTTGGGAAAGTGCATTCGCAACCACATTTCCTTTGCCTTTCTTATAAATGATCTCATAATCATATCCAAAGAGTTTAGTCACCCATTTTTTTTTTCTGGGGAGGAAATGTATTGTTCCAAAAAATACTTGAGGCTTTGATGGTCTATCTTAATTTGAAACCATTTCCCCAAGAGATAAGGACGCCACAAATCCACGACATGCAGAATAGCCAAAATTTCCTTTTCATAGATGGATTTGCCCAGATTTATTTCAGATAGTTGCTTGCTGGTAAAGGCCAAAGGTCGACCCTCTTGCATAAGGACAACACCAATTCCTTTCCCTAAGGCATCACATTCCAACACAAAGGTATTTGTGAAATCGGGAAGGGTGAGGACTGGAGTGGTGCACATGGCCATATTCAAGGTTTGAAAAGCTTTAGCAATGGCTAGAGTCCAAGTGACAGAGTTATTTTTTAGGAGAGAAGTGAGAGGTGATGCAATCTTCCCATAATTCTTAACAAACTTGTGATAATACCATGTTAAGCCTAGAAATCCACGCAATATATTAAGAGTTTTTGGGTGAGGCCAGTCTTGCATAGCTTCAATCATTTTAGGATCCACCCTGACGCCATCTTTTCCAACTAGATGACCTAAGTATTCTACTTATGAGGTGCCAAAAGCACATTTAGACTGTTTCAGGAAAAGTTGGTGCTGAGAGAGTAGATGGAAAACTTGATCCACATGAGCAAGATGGTCTGTCCAGTTTTTGATATAGATGTGGATATCATCAAAGAAAACTAAGGAAAAATGGTGGAGAAAAGGATGGAAGACATGATTCATGAGGCTTTGGAAGGTGGAGGGGACATTACACAAGCCAAAGGGCATGACCAAAAACTCATAGTGGCCCTCATGAGTTCTAAAGGAAGTCTTGGGAATATTTTTCCTTTTTCATACATATCTGGTGGTAGCCCGAACAAATATCTAGTTTAGTGAAGAATTGGGCACCACTCAATTCATCTAGGAAGTCATCAATGACAAGAATGGGGAATTTGTCTTTGACGGTAAGTTTGTTGAGGGCATGGAAGTTAGGACACATTCACCAAGAACCTTCTTTCTTCAGGACCATGACCATAGGAGATGAATAGGGGCTTGTACTACGGTGGATAACACCTGCATTAAGGAGTTCCTGGACCATTTTCTCAATTTCATTTTTTTGGGAAAAGGGGTGACGATAAAGATGGATATTGGGAGGAAGGCTTCCTGGTACAAGGGGAATGGAATGATCATGAACACCATGGGAAGGAGGGAGGTCTTGGGTAGTGGAAAAGACCAATTGATGTTTAGAAAGGATGGCTTGGAGGTCTTGTGGTACCGAGGGTGTCTTTGTTGCTTGTATGGAATGGAGTTGGGCGATAACACCAGAATGACCCTTTTTGAGTAGCTTTTCCATGCGATGGGAACTAATGATATCAGGTGAACTGGTGGTGATTCCTTGGAACTTATATTGGTGGCCCTCCTGGTTGAATTGCATGGTTAAGTCTTTAAAATCCATGAGAATGGGACCCAAAGTCCTTATCCAGTCTGCACCCAGCATAATGTCACAACCTCCCATGTCAATAGAAAACATATGGGATTTCAGGTGGTAGTCACCAATTTGGAGACGCACATTTTCAAAACGCCCTCCACATTTCATGGAACCACCATTGGCAATCATGATTTGGAAATTATTGACGGCATGGATGTAGCAATGAGTTTCTTGGGCAATGCGGCGATGAATAAAATTATGGGTGCTACCACTATCAACCAAAATGATGACCTTTTGATGCTTGATGTAACCGATTATCTTGAGGGTTTGGGGAGAGGAGAAGCCAGTGAGAGCATTGAGGGAAATGACTAGTTCTACTTCGGGTGGGTTTGAGGCAGGGGTTATGTTAGTGGATTCAAGTGATTTAGACATAGAGGGGGTTTCTTCATCTTCTTCTAAAATCTCCTCGGAGATGGCCATAAAAAAAAATTATTCTTTACACTTGTGGCCTATGAAATATTTGTCATCACAGTTATAACAAAGGCCTTTGAGTTGGCGTTCATCCATTTCATCTCGGGTCAATTTTTGGATCTTTAGTGGAGCAGAGGGAGTAGTGGGATTTATTGGTTTAGGGCAAGGTATGAAGGAGGGTTTGTGGTTTTGAGAAGATACAGCCTGTTGTGCTTCTTTATCTCTTTTGGTATCCTCCACCCAACTCTTAGGCTGATCCATGAGGACATGGGCCCGAATTTCATCCTTGAGGCCACTGATAAAACACTCTCAGAAAAAGGCATCAGACATGCCCTCTGTTCTAAAATCTAGGTGCTCAAAGGAAGCTATAAAGTCTTCCACTATTCCTAATTGTTTTAGCTTTGTCAAATGACCCAAATGGTTGGTGTTAGTGTCAAATCACTCATAAATCTCTGCCACAAATTGTGTCCAAGCAATATACCCTTGACGAGATTTTTTTCTCCATTGCCACCATTGCCAACGTTCTTGATCTAGATGGAGAACACCATACCGGAGTTTGGACAAGTCATATGTAATGTTGTATAAAGAGAAGTAATGTTCCATATGGGTTACCCAACCAGTGGGGTTCGAGCCATCAAATTTGGTCACATCCACCCGTGGAAGGCGTAGGTCACATTGAAAGTGATGGTTTTGCAAGGTATGGGAATGAGAGGAATGGTCACCTTCAGTATGTGGGGGTGAGGAAGAGGAAGGGTTATCTGTAGGGATATGCAGTTTGGTGGAGAGTGCTGAAAATACTGATTCAAGATGGGTGGTGAGGTCTTGTTTGATTTCTCCCATTGAGGACTGCATGGTTGTATTGATGGCGGAAACATTGGCACTGAGTTGTTTCACTTCTTGTTGGGTCTCAATGAGACCAGATTGCAAGGTGTTGAAGAGAGATTCCAAGTATTGTCTATGAGTATGGGCCATGAAGATGGGGGAACTAAAAAGGGGCAGGTGGGATAAAACATTTTTTCCGAAAAAATGATATGGATGAATGTGATAAGGGCGAAGACATGAATCCAATGGACTAGGTCTGAAATAATGGTGAAACAATTTCCATACTTTTTTTTTCTAGTCTGAAGAATACTGCAGAGAGGAAATGCCCAAATGTTTAACCAGAAAGAAATGTGTATTTAATTGGCAACCCAAACACAGTTGCATGGCAATAGATCTTGTGTGTTTTAATTTGTTTATGTTTCTGTCCCCAAGGGTTAGGTATTCAAGGGTTCTACAGATAAGGGTTTTCCCTTTGCTATAGTTGTCTGATATACGTGCGGGGTACAATAGTAGTACTCGACCCAATATATTAGGGCACTAACTAAGGAGGATAGATCGTACCCTTAGCCGTACTACCCGACTACTGAGGTACTAGAGAGTATCTTCCTGAGTGTTGTTCTCGGTGACACTATAGCAGTCAGGCGACCAATCGGTTTATCTAAAGAGGGCTTCAGGTAATCTAGGCAGATTCGTACACAGGTGTTGTCTGATGCGCTACCACTCGAAGGGGTACCGACAGGGGTTACAAGGGTGGCCAACAAATGTGCGCTTAAGTACCACTTGTAGTTTCTGCGTGTATGAATCCCTCAACCATGGGTTTATGTGCATAATGACAGATCTCTATGGCTTAAAGACGTCAGAATATGTCTCTACCCTGGAAACAATTTAACCCACACTTTTTTCCGAGGAAAGTGTTCTGATACCACTTGTAATATACCAGATATAAAATGTATGCAGAACAGAAATAAAATGCTAGTAATGGTAGAATAACAACAATATAACGAAAACATTCACCATAATAACACTAAAATGATATAAGAATAACAACAGAAATAGCACTTTGAATCAAAAAGCAATGTTCACAGGCCTCTTCGAGGGGGCAACCTCCAGTTAAGAAGAGCTCTATTACAATAATATCCAAACTAAGGTTCTCATACCCTCGACTCCTATTTATACTAAAAAGAAGCATCTAGAGGAAGATCATTCTAGAAGTGGAACCTTTTATTAGGTCTTCTTACATCCACCTTATTCTATTTTATTGAAAGGACTTATTAATATTGACCTTTATTACATCTGAATATATTGTTCTACCTATGTGTGGGTTAGGACCCTAACAGAGGATAAGAATAAATTCAAGAAGGAACATAGGAAGAAGGGAAACAAGCCTCCATTTTTCAAATACGGTCCTCAAGGACAACCATATTTTAGAGAGCATAGAATGGATAAGGTAGGAGGGAAAAGGTCAAGGAAGGAGCCCATTGAATGTTGGGGTTGTAAAAGAGACCACAAGTATAGATATTGTCCTCACAAAAATGACAAGGTGAGAGTTGTCCACAATGTCCAGCAAGAAGAAGCAGTGGAGGACATGGACAAAAATGTACCAAGGATCTATGAAGCCCTGGAAAACACGAAAGATGATTTTCAATCACATATGATTGAAGTTGAAGGTATGATCAATAACCATGTCTTTACTATTTTAATTGATTCAGGGGCTAGTCATAGCTATGTAGATCCTAAGTTTGTGGAAAGATTGTTTTTTCCAAGAAGCAAGCATGGGAAATCTTGGCTGGTGTAGCTGGATATAAGAGCCAAGAGGAAATTTCTTGAGTTGGTTAAATTATGTCCAGTGGGAATGAATGGACTGTCTACTAAGGCAGATTTGAACATCTTTCCATTGGGATCATATGATTTTCTAATTGTTATGGATTGGTTGGACCGACACCATGCCATATTAGACTTCCATAACAAGGAATTCACTTTCTTGTATGAGGAAGGAAATCGAAGAACAATCTAAGGAATTACTAGGGTAGTTACTATTCGAGAAATCTCAACAATGTAGCTGAAGAAGTGTTACAAGAAGGGTTGTCAAATATTTACAACCCACATGGAGGAAGAATATAAGGTTAAGGTTCCAAATCTTGAGGATCATGCAGTCCTGGAATATTTTGAAGATGTGCTCAAGGAGATACTAGGACTACCCCCAAAGAGAAATATTTATTTCTCTATAAATCTGATGCTTGGAGAAGCTCCAGTATCAAAGACTCCTTACATAATAAGTACACCAGAGATGAAGGAATTGCAAATGCATATTGAAGAACTTATAAAGAAGGGGTATATACGTCCAAGTGTGTCACCTTGGGGTGCCCCAGTCTTGTTTGTGAAGAATAAATATGGGACATTCAGATTGTGCATCGATTTTAGACAGTTGAACAAAGTGACTATAGAGAACAAGTATCATTTTCCAAGGATCAATGATCCCTTTGATCAGTTGAAGGATGGAAAGATATTCTCAAATATTGATCTCAGTTCAGGATATCATCAAGTAAGGATTAGATATGAACATGTCATCAAGACCTCCTTTAGGACAAGGTACATTCATTATGAGTTCATAGTGTTTCCATTTGGGTTATCAAATGAACCAGTTGTTTTTATGTTCTTAATGAATGGTGTTTTTTCAGGAATATTTAGAAACGTTTGTCATTTTTTTTCTGGGTGACATTCTTGTATATTCCAAGTAGGAAGAAGAGAATGAGCATCATTTGAGGATGGTGCTGCAAATGCTAAGAGAACATCAGTTGTATGAAAAATTGAGCAAGTGCTCATTTGATCAAAACATAATTCACTATTTGGGGCATATCATATCGAAAGAAGGGATAGCAGTGGACCCTAAAAAATATTGAGGCCATTAAAGGGCGGAAAACACCTCAGAATGTGACATAATTCAGATCCTTCATGGGTCTAGTTAGATACTACATAAGATTCATTACAGGGATTTCAAGAATTGCTCACCCAATCACTTCCTTGCAAAGGAAACGGGTGAACTTTCAATGGACATCAGAGTGTGAAAAGATCTTCCAACAATTGAAGAAATTGTTAACCAGTGCTCCAATTATGAGGATTGTTGATCCGAATGAATATTTCTTGGTTTGCACAGATGCATGCAAAGAAGGACTTGGTGGATTCCTTAGTCAGGATGAATTTGTGATATGTTTCGAATCCAGAAAATTGAAATTGCATGAAAGGATCTATGCCACTCTTGATTTGGAGTTGGAAGCCATAGTGAATTATTTGAAGAAGTGGAGTCACTACCTCATGGGAAAGAGGTTTGAGTTGAGGACAGACCATAATGGTCTGAAATATTTGTTTGATCAACCAACTTTGAATGTTAGGAAGAGAAGATGGTTGGAATTCCTCTGTGAGTATGACTTTGATATTAAGCACATCAAAGCAATGGAGAACAAAAGTGGTTGATGCAATATATAGGAGAGTGCATGATATGCATTCTACAACCATTAGCATGTATCAAACTGATCTTAAAGGCATAATTTCTGAGGCTGCAAAGATGATTTCCAGTACATAGAATTGTTAACACAATTGCAACAAGGTAAAATGTAATAGAAAGATGAAGATTATCAATTGGGAATTGATGGAATTATTTTGTACAGGAAAAAAGTTTATGTACCCAATCCTCCTTAATTGAGGGGTACTATTTTAAAAGAGATGCATAATGTACCTTATGCGGGAGACCCAGGATATCAAAAAATAGTTTCAGTAGTCAAGATCCAATATTATTGGCCAGACATGAAAAAGGAAATTGTTGAATACATTGCAAAATGTTTGGAGTTTCTAAAGGTCAAGCATGAGCATGAGAATCATTTGAGGATGGTGCTACAAGTTCTAAGAGAACATCAATTGTATTCCAAAATGAGCGAGTTCTCATTTTATCAAAACAAAATTCACTATTTGGGGCATATCATATCTGAATAAGGGATAGTAGTGGACCCTGAAAAGATTGAGGCCATTAAAGGGTGTAAATCACCTAAGAACGTGAAAAAAATCATATCCTTCATGGGTCTAGATAGCTACTATAGAAGGTTCATTGCAGGGTTTTCGAGAATAGCTAACCCCATCACTTCCTTGCAAAGGAAGGGGAAGAAGTTTCAATGGACAGAAGAATGTGAAAAGAGTTTCCAGCAATTGAACCAATTGTTAACTAGTGCTCCAATTTGTAATATCGCGGATCCAAATGAATATTTCATGGTTTTCACAGATGCATGCAAAGAAGGACTTGGTTGAGTCCTTAGCCAGAATGGGTTTGTGATATGCTTCAAGTCTAGAAAATTGAAAGATCATGAAAGGATCTATGCCACTCATGATTTGGAGTTGGAAGCCATAGTGCACGCTTTGAAGAAGTGGAGGTACTACCTCATGGGAAAGAGGTTTGATATAAGGACAGACCATAACAGTCTGAAATATTTTCTTGATCAACCTACTTTGAATGTTAGGAAAAGTAGTTGGTTGGAATTCCTCTGTGAGTATAACTTTGATATCAAGAACATCAAAGGAAAGGAGAACAAAGTGGTTGATGCACTCAGTAGGAGAGTGCATGAACTACATGTTACAACTATTAACATGTATCAGACGGATCTTAAAGGCATAATTTTTTAGGCTGCAAAAGTTGATTTGCAGTACATAGAATTGGTAACTAAATTGAAACAAGGTAAAATGCAACAAAAAGATGAATATTATGAATTGGGAATGGATGGAATTATCTTGTACAAAAACAAATTTTATGTACCAAATTCTCCATAATGGAGTGTGATTTTAAAAGAGATGCATAATGTGCCTCATGCAGGAAACCCAAGATATCATAAAACAGTTTCAGCACTCAAGAGATAACATTATTGGCCATTCATGAAAAGGGAGATTGTTAAATACATAGCTAAATGCTTGGAGTGTCAAAGGGTCAAGGGGGAGCATAGACACCCAGCGGGTTTACTGCATCCATTGATGCAGGAGCATCACTCCACCTTAGCATGCTCTAGCTGATTAGCATGAGTGGTGCACATTTAAGGAAGGCTGAGGCATCTCCCTCTCATTTTTCCTTCAAAAATCTAAAGTGTGATCAAGGCAATTAATGTTGACAAGTTGGAAGAGCCAAGTTGTGAATTCTCACAAGATGTAAGTAAGATCGCCATTAAGTGGTTAACAGTAGGAGGGGTATGTATCTGATTCAGATCAAATTTCCATCATTGTAATCTTCCCATTAGACAGGCATTTTGAATGGTGATTAGACACCACTAGCTTATCTTGGAGGGAAGCTCGTTGAGCCCCTCTTATATAAAATCTTGTATTGTTGCCAGTAGAGTAAGGAATTGCAGATATATATAGGGGGAGAAACACAAAGATTTGAGACTCAGTTTTAGTTCATACTCATCTATTGTAATGGACATTCCACCATCAATAGAAAATAACAGTTTTTCTTGTTTGCCAATTTCTGTGTAATGGATGTTTTGTTGTGAATGTCATTTGTATGCATTTGATTTGTAAATGCATGTTAGAAATTATCTGTAGGGATAGAGATATAACCTTCTATCTATGAGTGTGTTAGACTAATTCTAGTTCTCAAGGCTAAGTGCAAGTAGTGCACGACAGAGGGTGGAAACTCTATGAGTCGATCCAAGGAGTGCATGTATACACTTATTCGAGTCAGAAGAGAAGATGCCAGGAGGGAACACTAGGATAATTCACAGACTTAGAGGGAAATTTCATGGTGGTTGGGTGCCTTGGAAAGAAATACTGTGTAGGAGAAAACATAGTGCAAAGTTACTGAACACTCTGTAATACTCTGCCAGGAGGGCATAGAGAAAGTACGAGAGCGTACAACAGAAACACATTATGAAGTGTTGGAATCCTTAAGAGAACCCTAGGGTTACTGAACACTCTAAGGAAGGAAGGATTTGCAAGATTACATCGACAAAGGAAAGGAGATGCCATAATACTTTTTGAAGGGTTTGGGGAGAAGCCATCAAGAAGCTTAGTCGAGCGCAAGGAGTGCACCAAGGAGACTGTAAGTTCATCTTAAAATTCTAGGAGGAAGAGCATTGAGTTTCCAGGAGGGCACGAGAAATTCTACTAAAGTATGAAAAGGAACTAAGAACCTCAAAGCTTTCAAGACAAGCAAAATCTCAGAAGGACTAACACAAAATTTTTCAAGGAGTGCAGAGGAAAGACAGAGAATAGTCGAAGTCTCAAGCAAAAGTTATGGTAAGTGCGCAAGAAGGTCGACGACTTGCTGAAGTCCATAGGACTTTGAAATCATCCATCATCAAGAGGAGACAGGTGGTAGAAGATCGGGAGATCCGGGATTAGGATCTCTGGGAGGTTTTCCAAGATAAAACAAAGATCTTCGCAAAGTCATGAAGAGGGGTTTGAATCCAAACCATTGGATCTAGAAGGGATGAATGGAATAAATCTAAATGATTTAGAGGAGTAGTACTCCAAGAGAAATTGGAGGAGGATATCAAGAGACTCCCAAAGGCCAGAGTCCAAAGAGACTACAATCATTGATATAAAGGAGGGACGAGGACCTTTGATCCTTGCATGTTTTATTTCGTCGATTCAAAGTTCGGGAATGTAAGAGTTGGTTGTCGTGGAAAGAGACGAAGCCCAAAACTCAAAGCGCCTTGTGTAGTTGAGCCCCGGGACACAACCCAACATCACATTATAGAAAGGGCCTGGCACAGAGAGAAATTTTCACCACCAACTTTCTTCGAAGGGTGGAAAAGAACAACCTGCACTTCAAGGGAAGAAGGACGTGTGGAAAATTACATTTGGTTCCTACAGAGAGTCAAAGATTCAATCTGACTCAGGTGTTCAAATGATCCTATACCGGAAGGTCACGCAACCCCAGAGGAAAAGAGGGTGGGGTATACACCTGAGTGGTATCAGATTAGAATTTTTCTTGTATACAACAGGCAAAGGAAAAGGAGATAGTCTGGCTACATCAAGTAGAGTCAGAGCTTGAATTCGCCTGTAGACAATAGGCGAAGGGAGACATAGTTTGATACTCTATGGAGGTTGTTGTAAGGTGTGCAACAAATGGTAAACATCCAGGTGGGTTGTAGGTGAATCAATATGGCCATTGGAAGTCATGAGAGAAATCGAGGATAAGTCTGCCCATAGAAAAATAAAGAGGAGATCGACAAGGAGCTTAGTGAAATCCAAGCAAAGATGGAGACGCTATAATTTAAGATGAAATAGGAGGAAAAGGTGCATTGGAGGTATGAGTGGCCTTTGATAAGGACATCTAAGTGGCCTATTCAAAAGTTGTTTTCCCAAAGGCTTTAAACAAGTGTTAAAAAGGTGGTTGAGATATGTTGAAAACCTCAATGGTGAGGGAAAGAGATCTGGGAGGATTCTTGTAGGTTTCCAGATGGGCAATGAGGAGGATCCAGTGGATATCGTAAACTGTCGGGAGGGAAGAGGAGACATCCTAAATTTCCAAGTGGGAAAGGGAGAATAAATGAGCTCAACTGAGAGTTCACATCAGCAGGGGGTGTTGACAGATGGAGAGGAGGAGGAAGAAAGGTCTCATCCATATAAATATTCATGCAGAGTTTCAAGCTGTGTGGATGAAGATGATGACAAGTTGGAAACTTTCATCACAAAGGAGAGCGATTAGAGGAGCATTCTGGTGATTGGAGGAGTCGAGATATTCCTTCCAAGTAGCCAAGGAGAGGTTAGAATAGGTGTTGCAGATGCAACAAAAGGACAACAAGTTGAGAATTTCATGGAGGAGAAGGAGCAGATACTGAAGTCTACCCCAACAAAAGAGGAGCACCTAGTTGAGTTACTCACTCAGTGGAAGATGGAGTTAAAGGAACTGGAGGATTGGTTGGACAGTCTGAAACCAAAAGTTGGTCTTCATGAGATATCCATGCCAAAAGAGACTTACCAGCATAAGTTGTGGCTGGAGAAAGATGGAATGGGACCAGTTGAAGAACTGAAAGGAGTTAGTTTTTTAGAAGAGGTAGTTGAATAATAGTTCAGTAGTAAGACTACAGAATCGGAGTCTGCAGCAGAGTGTTCATTCAGTGTCACAAGGGATGAAATAAGCATTGGATATCAAGGAGATCCACCAACATAGTAGTGTGAAGAGTTGAAGTCAAGTGGACTGCACAAAGTAAACTAGTCGATGAAGTAGTTGGAATAAGCTGTGGAGGAGATACAGAGGCTGATGTTGAGGTCAGCAAAAGAAGCAGTCAACACAGAGAATCTGGATAGAGGAAAGCCTGTATGAGAAGTAGGGAAGATGCAGTAGCTGCAACATAAGCTAAGCAGAGGAGCATAAGGACAACTCCAAGAGAAATTTTGGGATCCAGGAGGATTTCAATAGAGATGGGAAGCTCATGAGTAGGAGCTCATGAATTTTCGTATCTGTGGAGTATGATGCATGAGAATCCCTCCACCTCAACACACGTTAGTTGATTAGCATGAGTGGTACACATTCAAGGAAGGGAGAGGCATTTCCCTCTCATTTTGCCTTTGAAAATTTAAATCGTGAATAAGGAAATTAATGTTGATAGGGTGGAAGAGCCAAGTTGTTCCTTCGCACAAGATGTAAGTAAGGTCACCATTAAGTGGTTGACGGTAGGATGGATCTGTATCCAATTTGGATCATATTTTCATCATTGTAATCTACCCATTAGACATGTGTTTTGAATGGTGATTAGACACCACTAGCTTAGCTTGGAGGGAAGATTGTCAAGCCCCTCTGGTATAAAATCTTGTATTGTTTCTAGTATACTAAGGCATTGAAAATAGAGATAGGGGGAGAAAAACAGAGAGTCGAGACTCAATTATAGTTCAGACTCATCTATTGTAATGAACATTCCACCATTAATAGAAAATAATAGTTTTTCCTATTTTCCAATTTATGTGTAATGGATGTTCTGTTCTGAATGTCATTCATATGCATTTGAGTTGTAGATGCATCTTAGAAATTGTCTGCAAGAATAGAGATATAACCTTCTATCTATGAGTGTGTTGGATTAATTCTAGTTCTCAAGGCTAAGTGCAAGGAGTGCGTGACAGAGGGTGGAAAATCTGCGAGTCGGGGCAAGGAGTGCATGCCTGAACTTGTTTGAGTCAAAATAGAAGATGCCAGGAGGGCAAACCAAGATAATTCACACACTCGGAGGAAAATTTCAAGGTTGTTGGGTACCTTGGAAAGAAAGATCGTGTTGAAGGAAACACAATGTAGAGTTACTGAACACTCTGTGATACTTTGTCAGGAGGGCATAGAGAAAGTAAGAGAGCGTATCCTTAAGATAACCTCATTGTTATTGAACACTCTGAGGATGGAAGGCTTTGAAAGAGTGCATTGACAAAGGAAAGTAGATGCCTTAAGAGTTTTTGAAGGGTTCAGGGAGAATCCATTGAGAAGCTTAGCCGAGAAAAAGGAGTGCACCAAGGAGACTGTAAGTTCATTTTACAAGTTCAAGAGGAAGAATGTTGAGTTACGAGGAGGGAAAAATAAATTCCACTGAAGGATGTAGAGGAACTGAGAACCTCAAATATTTCAAGCCGAGAAAAATATCAGAAGGACTAGCACATAACTTTGCAAGGAGTGCAAAGGAAAGGCTGAGAATAGTTAAGTTCTAGACAATAAGTTGCGCTAAGTGTGCAAGAAGGTCAAGGAATTACCGAATTCTTGAGGACCATGAAATTGTCCATCATCGATAAGAGACAGGTGGCAGAATATCGAGAGATCGGGGAGGTTTTCCAAGAGAAACCAAATATCTTTGCGAAGTCGTGAAGAGCAGTTTGAATCTATACCATTGGATATGGAAGGGACGCGTGGAAGAAATCCACATGATTTGAAGAAGTAGTACTCCGAGAGATATCAGAGGAGGATATCGAGAGAATCCCAAAGGCCTGAGTCTGAAGAGATGCATCCATCTATCTAAAGGAGGGACGAGGACTACTGATCCTCATGCGTTTGAGTTCGTCGATTCGAATTTTGGGAATGTAAGATTTGGCTATCATGGAAAGAGATGAAGCCTGAAGCCCAAAGCGCCTTATGTAGTTGAGCCCTGGGACATAGCCTGAGGTCATGTGATAGAAAGGGCCTGGCATGAAGAGTGAGTGTCGCCACCAATTTTCTTAAAAGGGTGGAAAAGAACAACCTGCACTTTGAGGGAAGAAGGACCTGTGGAAAAGTACATTTGGTTCCTACAAGGATCCGAAGAATCAATACGACTTAGGTGTTTGATCAATTCTAGACAAAGAGGTCATGCATCCCTAGAGGAGAAGGGGGTGGGGTCTGTGCCACCATTACCTATTCTTTAGTGGAAGTGGGGAGTGGTGACAATGGATTTCATCTTAGGATTTCCTAGAACAATCAAGCAACATGATGCAATCATGGTGGTGGTGGATGTTGTTCCTGAGATTAAACTTAAGGCTCAAACAATAATGTCAGGCATCAGGAATATAAAGGAATTTTTTTTAAATGTGCTTCTTCTTCCATTATTTATATAAGAATTTATCCTCAAATGAAATTAATGACAGAACAGGATAGAGGTTGTATCTCGTTGTCTGAGTTGATTTATAAAATCATATGATGTGGGAGAAACTTACAAAATTGTTAAACAAAATGAGGCATCAATGAAAGATGAATCTCACCTTATTCGTAGTATAAGAAAATAAAGAATGCACCCTTGAAAGGATATAAAATACATTCATTTGAGTAGCTCACGGGTCTTGTATTTACTTAAAGTGAATACAGAGGAAAAATTGTTTTCTTATCAAATAACTAGTTTAATGTGATTACAGTAGCAGTAGTACTAAATTACAAACACTCACTTATCAAGGAATAACATAAAGAAAGATAGAGATATGGGATACATGATAAACACATAACTCAAACAGTACAAAAGTTGGAATCTCTGTCTACACTTGTATTAATACTCACAAAAGGAGAGTTTTCTATATTACATTCGGAAAGAAGCATCCCAAAATAAGTCTTTGATTTATGTATTTATACAAAATGTCTCAACCTGAAACTTTTGGACTTCTCATAGAAAATATTAAGTATTAAAACATGAAAAACTGAAAGGTTTCACGTATATCTCCTCTGTCTCTTCATCTGCACACAGAGACGTTTCTTCTCCATATCTTCTAGCTCGGAAATAGCTGGCACCTGATTATGACCTTTGTGAATATTATGCTCAAAATGTCTCATTTATTTCTAGATGTGTTGGATTTCCCATGTTAGACACATTGGATACTTCTGCTTACTAACTACACTACTAACTCAGAAGGTTCTGTGGTTTCATTCGCCTTGAAAATATACAACTTCTTCTCTATATAAGGAAACCTATCCTATATTTTCCTTGCTTCCAAAGATATATCTTGTAGCTGTAAAATGGGATTTACTATCCACTTGTTAATCTAGATAAGGTCAATTTGTTTCAATTGTTGGGTGGTCGTCTGGGCTTATTCTATGTTTGTCTTAGAATTAAGTTCATTTTTAGCTATATCAATCTTCCCCAAGGCCTCAGAGATACTAACTCTTTCAACATCCAATAACCCTTTGTCGAATGAACACAATGCTTCTTCACAAGATTTATTTACTTCCCTGACTAATCATTTTCTTTCATCCATATTTGTCTCCCAGGTCTTCAAGATTATGTCACCTCGGTTTTGCTCGGAAAGAGACAATCAAGGGAACTTTGCTACTTCATCCTTTGTTGCTATTAAAATGGCCTTCTAGAACATAGCTCGAGTAGCAGTGGCTTCGCTCTCCTTAATGTAAATGTTATTTATAGAAAGGTCTACCACCCAATAGCAACTTTGAACAAATTCAACTTTCGTAAAAGGGTTTTGCTGGGATAATTCCATCTTTTCATGCACCTCCAATTCTTGAGATTGGAAATATGCCATATCCACTACTGTAACTTTATCTATATGTACCTTTAGCTGAATTTGTTTGATCAATTCTTCTTGCTGAGTGGATAATTCTCTATTATCCTGTGAGTTTTCATCAAGGCTAGTTTTGAGTTGTTGAATTTCCTGTCTGTCACAGGCTCTGATATTTTCAAAATCATTATTCATTTGGTTTCTCACCTCTCTTTCCATGGTTTCCATCTAATCCTGCAACTTTCCTACTAACATATTTCTCCATTTTAGTTGCTCCGCGAGATTTCCTACTGAACACTGATTTGTCATGGAAAAAGCTCCCAATGAGCCTGTCATTTCCATAGCAAATTTTGTCTCATCTAAGGCCTATCCATCGTACAACACTCTATGTATTTTGACAATTGCACCGTCCATTTGATGCGTCTGTATTTTAACTATGGCCCTCCTCTTCTTGTTCAAAAATAATTTTTAGGGAGGCATTTCTTCTGCGGTAATCAGAGTGAGGTCTTCTATGAATATGAATTTGGCATTCATATTTCATTGGCTTGGCTATAAAGTTGTTAATGATTTGATAGGGCTACCTATCTCAATGGATGTTTATTGCCCTGTTGTGTTGGTAGATGATTTGTTTGGTGTGGACGGTGATGTATCATGTCCCTTTTTTTTATCAAATCTTCATATTGAACTTTTTCTTGATTATCAGGGGGATATGATGAAGCAGTATCCACTTTCTGTGTCAAAAATTCAGTTTTCTTCAAATTTTTCTAAGTGTCTTGTCCGTTGGAACTTCCTGTTTCTAAACCTTGAGTCACAACTTCATGTGTAGATGGAGGTGTCTAGGTTTCTCCCTGTAATACTTTAGGAAAACTATTTCTTATGTGTCTTTGTAAATTGTAGAATTCGGCTAATTGATCTAGAGCTAGAGTTAGGACTTTTCTCAACACTTCCTGGTATGACCTTACTCCCCGAAATATTTCATCCCGTGGGGAATCTTCATGCTTGTATCTCTTTAGGTTGTATAGAGCCAGGTGGTTTGTCATGATATTATGGGGATCATGCTTCCTGAATTCAATATTAACCAACTTAATGTCTTATAGGGATGCGACCTCTACTTTCGAGTGACCAAAATATAACAATGAGAACATACCAACTTGTAAAGGGAAGGTTGGCCATACCTTTTTTTGTGCTTCTTTTATTTCTTTACCGATTCCCCCTGTCATAGTTTGATATGCTACCTCTTGGGACACCAATCGATCTGGTAGAAACTTTGATAAAGAATGTGGGGAAACTGCACACCTGAAAACCCTGATGTAGGAGAAATGTTCCTCAATATACCAGTCCACTATTTTCCCTAGGTTTCTCATGATCTTTTCTAAAATCCTAGGAGTCATGAAACCGTAGAGAGAAATATGCATCGACACCACCACATAGTTGCAGAGTTCGTAGAATAAATTTTGTTCTTTATCCTTCCACAGCTTGGAGTGATAGAAATGTATGGGCTCAATGTTGGTTGGAGTCTAGCTCCATCCCATCAAAGGAAACAACGTTATAAAAAAAATGGAATCCATAATGTATTCTAACATGTAGAAAGGGGAAGGTTTCCCTTTGTCTTTTGATGACTGATACTCTGTGATTTCCTTGGCCAAACATTCTGATAATATCTTGGCCCAATTGAAAGAAAAACCTTTTGCAACTTTATGCTTGATTTGTACCCATGGTAACAGGAAGTGAGCCGAGTTTTCTTTCCCAAAAATTATGCATAACATCATAGCCACATACATCATATGGACTTCTAATGATGTAGTGGCATATATTCCATGGGTGTCTGCTCTGAATTTCTTAGGGCATGCCCACCAGTCCTTGATTAAGTCAAGGTAGTTCTTTCCATATTGTGTGCACTCTTCTTCGTCGAACTTTGTTAGGAAAGAAACATTGTAACTATGTTTGAAAGTTGGGGATAATTTGTGCATCACCTATATATTCTCCAGTCAACAAGACCCAACAACAACTTTATGTGAATTTTGGATGCTCCTGGTTGAGACATTAATGTTCTCCATGACCTAGCCTATCATTTCATTATATGGAATGACCCTTAGCCACGCAACTATTTTATGCAGTTATGATTGAGCTATATGTTTGAGCTTCATCACCTGAGTTTCAGTCACCTTATAGCCCAATTCTTTTGGGCAGTTAATCAATTCGTGTTGTAGGATATCAAACACCTGCGTCCAAGTTTTCACGGTATCTACAACTCTCGGGGAGGTGTCTGAGAGGACATCTGTGTTCGAGTTTGTGCTTTCACCATCCGCTTTAGCTATTTTCCATGGAGCCATGATAGTAGTAAGCTTAGAACTATGTTACCTGTTACAGGGAAACATGCAAATTTCTTAGCTTGCTAAAACTTGTTGTTTTGCGAGAAATGAAAATTATAATTCAAACTCGAATGTCATTATTCACCTTAAGTGTATCAATTTTATGAATATCTTTACTGACGATGTATTCAATTTCCTTAATGAAAATATCTAGGCAGTGATCCATGATCTTATTTGAAATCATTGTCGTAGATCCATTATTAATGCCATTAATGTTTGGTGGTTCACGAACGAAAGTTTGGATGAGGAAGATTTTAATTTACCCGAGCTACCATTTAGCAAAAAATTAATTACTTGGTAATCACATTTAATCCATTAATTAATCATATTTAAATTTAAACCTTTTCAGGTTTTTCGGACTTCGAGATATTTGATAATAACTCGAGATAGGATTCCCAAAACTCTAAATCACAAAGAAATTAATCATCATATAATTATCTTTAATTTTAATTAAGCCTTCTTAGTGTTTAAGGTGTTTAGGTAGTTCATACTTTGTGAATTCAAAGTATGATGAATGGAGAATATCTGAACTCTGAATTTGTTTTTGGTCAATTTGCATAGGTTGTTTCACAGGTTTTGTCATTAATGTAAAACTTGAAGCTGCACGGTGGTTCACTAAGAGTTCCTTCGGAATTCAAGAATCAAAGAAAGGAGGAGCTCCAACCTTTGACATCATGATATGAAAAATCGTGAAATGAAAAGTCTCGATGGGGTCAGGACCATCTAATCATGAAAGGCTATGGGCCGTCGATCAGAGTGCAAAGTCTCGATGAGATCAGGACCGACTGATCACAAAAGGCCATGGGATTGTCGATTGGAGAAAAGTTGATATCGAAAAATCAGAATTCAAAGGAAGGAAATGCGATAGCATTCCAACTCGTTGAATGTCGAAATGCGAAAATCTGAAATGCCGCCGAAACATGAACGCCGAAATACCGAAAGGGACACACGTCACATGATTCCGGGAGTTGGAGGTGTTAAGGAAACTCACGACAAGAATGATGAAATCATGAAATGTGAAACCATGACGTTTCATAGTTTCAGATACCGGGAGTTGGAGGAGTCAAGAGTCGAGACTCTTCATCACAGGAGTCCCAAAGTTGCGAAATGTGAAACGATGAAATCTTGAAACAGGCACATCAACAAAGACTCCATTTCAGAGTTTCACAGATCGGAAATCAAATATCAAAGGAAATTTAACTTTTGAAGTAGCGAACCTTGAAATGCCGAAACACTAAAATCTGAAATGCCGAAAGGGACTATTATGAGTCTCGAAAATCCGAAAAGAAAAAATGTTGAAATGCCAAAATGCAAAACGCATTTTAGTTAAGCCTATGGTCATCGCCAATGGGCATATGGTTTAAGAACAAGTGTCTTGCCAAAGCGCTCGAGGGTTATTTTATGCTGAGAAAAAACAAATGTATGATCATCAAACGGTGTTGGTTAAATATTTAAACTGATCATGTGGCTACTATTCTTCTTGAGGCATGTTGACAGGAAAAATTGTCCGTCCGTCAATTGAGAGAGTGGAACCGGTCCGGGGTTGTCTAAATAACCCAAGCTGTTTGGAATGAACCACCCTAATGAGTTTAACGGCTCCGTTGGCCGCTCTAAGGTCTTAAGAAAACCAAAGAGGAAACTAATCTAACTAACTAATCTATCTAAAACAAATAAAACAAACTAAACTAACTAAAACTAATAAAACAAATTAAAATAACTAAAACTAATAAAACTAAT
>ML793904.1:231733-262544 GCA_009831015.1 Picea engelmannii
TCCCCCCCCCCCCCCCCTCTCAGATAGGCTATCCTGTATAACAATTGGTATCAGAGCCGGTTACTTCAAGAGTCAGTTTAATCACTGGAAGTTTGATCCTTAAAAATGGATAAGAAATCTGATTTTACTAAACATGGATTACCTCTGTTTGATGGACACAATTATTCTTTTTGGAGTATCAGGATGAAGTTTTTTTTGTAGTCTCAAGGAGTAGATGTTTGGCAAGCTATGTTGAATGAATATAAGACTCCAACAATAGTTCCAACAAATGTTGCAGGGAAGAAATTCTATGAGAGTAATTCCAAAGCTATGTATGCAATACTTGGAGGATTGGCAGGTTCGAAATTTGTTAAAGTAATGCATTGTGAGTCAGCAAAAGAGCTATGGGACAAACTGAAGAAGGTATATGAAGGAGATACTAAGGTAAAGAATGCTAAATTACAATCATATAGAATTCAATTTGAAAGTTTAAAGATGGAAGAATATGAAGATATAGATACCTATTTCTTACAAATTGATGAAGTAGTCAATACTATGAGAGGTTTAGGAGAAACAATTGAAAATGGTATTATTGTGAAAAAAGTGCTTAGATATTTACCTGCAAGATTTGATCCCAAAATATATGCTTTATAAGAAAGAATTGATATTGCTACTTTATTAATGGATGAGTTGCAAGGAATACTAGCAACATATGAGATGAGGACATCTAATGATAATTCTTCCAATAAGGAAGCAACTTTCAAGGCAACAAAGAAGGACAAGAAAAAGGTTGAAATAGAAACCAGTAATCATGAGGATTCGTAAGAAGACATGGAAGAAGTTAACTTTGTCAAAAATCTAAAAAGAGGTACTGGCAAGTACAAATGTAAACTTCCTCTCAAGTGCTTTGATTGTGGTAGAATAGGGCATTTTTCTTCTAAGTTTCCTTTCAATAAACATTCTAATGGAGAATAAGAAAGTAACATCAAAACCAAGGAATATAACAAAATGTATAAGAATCCATTTCGAAGAAATTCTTATAAAAAGAAAAGTCTATTCATCAAAAATAATAGTGAGTCCTGAGATATAGATGAAAGTGATGAAATTTTAGATATAAGACTTTTTATGGCAATGGAAAATCAGAATGATGAACTTACTGAAGAAGAAGAAGGTGAAGTTGACCTAGAAGATGAACTTGTAAGTTCTTTGTCTGAACTAAAGAAAGTAAGAAGAGGTTGTAAACAATTCAAAAGAGAAATTGATAAACTAGAATTTGAATTACAGAAATCAAATGGTTTGATTGAGACCACTGAAATAATGTTAGTTGACTTAAATCTTAAAATAGAAGAGGCTGGAGTGACTGAAGAAGCTCTAACTAAAATGCTTGCAGAAAAGGATAAGGAAAATGAAGGTTTAAAAATTGAAGTAGTCTCATTAAGAAAGAAAGTACAAGAAAATAACATGAATCATAGTTCTCAAGTGTTGAATAAAATTATTTGTAGTCAAAAATCAACATATGATAAGACTGGAATTGGTTATAAATCTACAGTAACTAATGGATTTTCTAGTTCAAGTGTTGAGAAAGCAGGTACAGAGAATAATCATGAGAAAATTACTAGCAAGAAGATTGAATCAGAAAGGCAAGAAGAGAATCAGGCTTCAACAATGCATAGAAGAAGTTATGGTAGACATCAAAACAAGTTTGAAGGCTACTATTTCTTCTGTTATAAGTATGGACACAAAGCAAATTTTTGTAACGTTTTTTTAAGAAACGTAAGTGCACATAACATTCATGGCATATCTAGATTTGAATATGAAAGAAGACATGATAAATCTATTCAAAACAATGTGAACAACTCACATAACAAATTTGATGCTTTAAAATTTGAGGTTGAATGCTATAGGTGTAATAACTTTGGACATATTTCAAGAAACTGTCCAATGAATTTCCAAAAATCTGTTATAAACCAATACACAAATCAGAAAACTAGTTATTGGAAAAGGAAGAATGATCATTTAAAAGTTGAAGAGTGCAAACTTGTTTTACAAGCTGATCATAAAATTAAGTGGTGTGTGGACAGTGGATGCTCAAAACATATGACAGGCAGAAAATAAATATTTGATTCTTTAGATGGAAGAAAAGAAGGTTCAATCACATTTGGTAATGATAAATCAGCGCGAATAGTTGGAAGAGGCACTGTTTGTTTGAACAAAGACATGATGGCTGAAAATGTTTTACTGGTCGAAAATATGGAACATCACTTGTTGAGTGTAAGTCAAACATGTGATAAAGGGCATCTTATGATATTCGATTCTAAACAATGTCAAATCAGGGATGTTAAAACAAATCAGTTAGTTGGAACAACTACAAGGACATCAAATAACATATACATTTTAGATGAGAAGGATGAAAATTGCTATCTTGGACATGAAGATGAAAGTTGGTTATGGCATAAAAGACTTGGACATATTAACTTTGACAATCTGATTCAGCTAAATAAAAAAGAGGCAATAAGGAACTTACCTGTCATAAAGAATCTTTCCAACTCTATTTGTAAACAATGTCAACATGGTAAACAAACTTGAGTCAAGTTTAAAACAAAGGAATATTCTACAACAAAACCTTTGGAAATAATACATGTTGATGTATGTGGACCTATGAGGACAACAGGTCTAAATGGTGAAAGATACTTTCTATTATTTGTGGATGATTTTACTCGAATGACTTGGTTGTTTTTATTAAAAAAGAAGTCTAAAACTTTTAACTGTTTTCAAGTTTTCAAAGAATTGACTGAAAATGAAATTGATATGAAGATTAAGTGCTTAAGGTAAGAGAATGGAGGAGTTTTTATATCAAAATAATTTAACAATTACTGTGTTGAAAATGGAATTAAAAGACATTTCTTTGTTACAGAAACACCTCAGCAAAATGGTGTTGTTGAAAGAAAAAATAGAACTGTTATGGAAATGGCAAGAACAATGTTAAATGAGTTCAGATTGAATGACATGTTTTGGCCTCAAGATGTTCACACTGTTGTACACATATTGAATATAAGTTTGCTAAGAAATAATAATGATAAGACACCCTATCAATTATGGAAAGGAAGACCAACAAACATAAAACATTTTAGAATCTTTGGGAGTAAGTGTTACATTAAAAGAATTGATAAAATATGGGAAAATTAGACTCAAGAACTGATGAAGGCATATTGGTTGGATATTCATGTTCAAGAAAGGCTTATAACTGCTATAATTTCAGATTAAGAAAGATTGTTGAATCTATAGATGTAAGGTTTGATGAGTCCTCATTTTTTAAGTCTAAATCTAAACAAAAGGATCAACAAATACATGATATATATGACAAACATAAGATGGATGAAGAAGTAAGTGAAACAGAAGAAACTAAGGCTGCTGACAGTGAACAATTAATTCCTACTTTGACACAAGGAACAACTCCATCCAAAATCATGACTCCATCAAAGACTCCAAGCAAGAAAATACAGAAAAATCACCCTAAAGAACAAATAATTGGTGACATAAAAGCAGGTGTTGGAACAAGAATCAGAAGGCAAGAATCCTTCACAACTCATGAACATGTATCTTTACTTTCTCTGATTGAACCCAAAAATATTGAAGAAGAAATTAAAGATGAGTACTGGATGAAAGCAATGAATGAAGAACTTATTCAAATAGAAAAGAATAAGACATGGGAATTGGTTCCTAGACCTTTGAATAAGAATTTCATAGGGGCTAAATGGGTTTTCAGAAATAAGATGGATGAAGCAGGTAAAATAAATAGAAACAAGGCTAGATTGGTTTATAAAGGGTATGCACAAGTAGAAGGAATAGATTTTGGAGAAAATTTTTCTCCTGTTGCAAGAATGGAATCCATTAGACTGATTCTAGCTTATGCTAGTTCTAAACACATTAAATTTTACCAAATGCATCTAAAGTCTGCATTTTTGAATGGTGATTTAGAGAAAGAAGTATATATGGAACAACCAAATGGTTTTCAGGTACAAGAAGCAAAACATTATGTTTACAGGTTGAAAAAGGCTTTGTATGGGTTGAAGCAAGCATCAAGGGCTTGGTATTCCAGACTTGACAATTACCTGAGGCAGCAAGGATTTAGGAAAGGTAACACTGATAGTAATCTATATATTAAAAAAGAAAATTATAGCCTGATCATTGTTGATATATATGTAGATGATATAATTTTTGGTGGTGATGATAATAGGCTCAGTAAACAGTTTGTTGAAAGTATGCAGAAAGAGTTTGAGATGTCCATGCTAGGAGAAATGAAGTTTTTCTTAGGATTGAAAATTACTCAATCTAATAAAGGTATTTCCATTTCTCAAACCAAGTATATCAATGAAATGCTTAAGAAATTTCAGATGGAAGAGTCCAAACTAGTTGGCACTCCCATGGTTATTGGCTGTAAATTAAGTAAGTTTGATGATACTAAAAATGTTGATCAGACATTACACAGATCTATGATTGGTAGTCTTCTTTATGATACAGCTACAAGACTTGATATTATGCATGTAGTTTGTCAAGTTGGCAAGTTTCAGGCTTCACCAAAAACTTCTCATCTACTTGCAGTCAAAATAATTTCCAGATATCTTAAGGGGACAACAGAGTATGGTTTGTAGTATCCTACAGGTAATAAGCTTGATTTATATGCTTTCACTGATGCTGATTGGGCAGGTTGTGTTGATGACAAGAAGAGTACTAGTGGAGAAACATTTTTTCATGGAGGATGTCTTGTAAGTTGGTCAAGTAAAAAATAATGAACAATGTCTCTGTCTACTGTTGAAGAAGAATACATAGCAATTGCAACTTGTTGCACTCAAGTTCTATGGATGAAACAGATGCTAAAAGATATACATATTCATTATGATGAACCTATACCTATCTTTTGTGATAATACCAGTGCAATTAGCATTTCTAAAAATTCTGTTATGCATTCAAAAAAAAAGCACATTCCCATTAAATTTCATTTTCTAAGAGAGCAGGTTATGTCTAAAGTTATTAAAGTGGAATATGTTGGCACAAAGGATCAGATTGTAGATGTATTTACTAAATCTTTACCTAAAATGCAATTTGAAAGTCTCAGGGATCAGTTGGGGGTTTACCCTCTGTAATTTTATTTCATTCTCAAATATTGCATGAGCTTCATTATAAAATCAGACTGCATAGGTTTATTGACTATTATTGATAGGGAAAGTTGTTGCTGAAATGATACATATTTTCCAGTGGTTTTTATTTTCTTAGGGGGAGTATGGTTGATTCCTTTGCCATAGATGTCAAAAGGGGGAGAAGATATTTAAAGTTTGCCATCAATGCCAAAGGGGGAGTTTGTTGGTCAGTTTGCACAGGTTTTGTCATTAATGTCAAACTTGAAGTTGCACGGTGGTTCGTTGAGAGTTCCTTCGAAATTTTGGAATCAAAGAAAGGAGGATCTCCAAACTTCGACATCATGATACGTGAAATCATGAAACGCAAAGTCCTGATGGGGTCAGGACTGTCTAATCATGAAAGGTTGTGGGTCATCGATCGGAGTGCAAAGTCCCAATGAGATCAGGACCATCTGATCATGAAAGGCCATGGGACCATCGATCAGAGAAAAGTGGATATCAGGAAATCAGAAGTCAAAGGAAGGAAATGCGATAGCATTCCAACTCGCGAAATGCCAAAATGCGAAAATCTGAAATTCCGCCGAAACATGAATGTCGAAATACCGAAAGGGACACACGTCACATGATTCCGGGAGTTGGAGGTGTCAAGGAAACTCATGAAAAGAATGATGAAATCACGAAATGCGAAACCATGATGTTTCAAAGTTTCAAATACCGGGATTTGGAGGAGTCAAGAGTTAAGACTCTTCATCACAGGAGTGTCGAAGTTGCAAAATGCAAAACGCCGAAATCCCGAAACAGGCACATCAACAAAGACTCCATTTCGGAGTTTCACACACTGGGAAATCAAAGATCAAAGGAACTTTAACCTTTGAAGTAGCGAACCCCGAAATGCCAAAATGTTAAAAGCTAAAATGCCGAAAGGGACTATTGTGAGTCTCGAAAACCCAAAAAGAAAAAACCCCGAAATGTTGAAATGCAAAACACATTTTAGTTAAGCCCATGGTCATAGCCAATGGGCATATGGTTTAAGCACAAGTGTCTTGCCGAAGCGCTTGAGGGTTATTCTATGCCGAGACAAAACAAATGTATGATCATCGAACGATGTTGGTTAAATATTTAAACTGATCTTGTGGCTACTGTTCTTCTTGAGGCCTTGACCAATAATGATCACTGTAAGGTAGTTATTCAATTATCGTAACTAATTCTTTGAAGCATGAGGGTTCGATTCTATGTGTTGATGATATAAGAAGATATATAAATTGAATGTTGCTAGAAAAGAAAACAGAGAGGATTATGGGAGAGATATGGCTCTGTAAAATTTAAGGAAGATAAAAAGATAGATGAGGGAAGAAACATACACAGATTGATAAATATAAGTGGTCTGGTCAAGAATGAATTATGATATGAAAAATAGAGAGGATTTGAATGCTTAATATTTGATAGAGAAGATAAAGAGTTGGATTGCAAGTTCTTAGTGATAGAGAATGATTTGAGGGTGGCAGGGAGGAGCAAGGGGAGACTGTAAAAGTCTCCTGTACAAGTTGGTGCTTGTACATACGAGAGTTGTAGCTTCCATTTAGTAGGTGCTGAAGAAACAGAGGTAGTAGCCTCATCTAAGTTGTAGCTAAGATAAAATAACAATGTAAAGAGGAGTTGGAGCTTGCCTTTCATTCATAAGAAGAAGAGGTTTTTCCCTTTTGGGTTTCCTCATGAAAATCTTTGTGTCATTGTCTATTTATGTGATTGCATATTTATTTATTTGAATGATTTGCAGCAAGACATATAGTAAAAGGAATAATTTGTGTTCAAAGTAATCTATTAAATAAAAGGAAATAAATTTTATCTAACTGATTCACCCCCCCCTCTCAGTTAGGCTATCCTGTATAACATGTGTGAAGTTACTATTTAACTTTTAATTGGGTTGTAGTTTTTTAGGTATTTATCGCTTCGTGCATCGACAAATTAACTTTATCGAATTTTAGACCGTCCACTACCCATAGTGATGTGTCAAAGCTTAGGAAGGTCTATGTGTATGGTGACTAATATCCTTTGAACACTTTTCAGACATTGGGACTTTGGATTTTCTACATGGTGAAACTCCTGAAGAACGAAACTCTCAAACATTCTCTAGTGGCTTGGTTTTTTTAAAATTAGGCGGCTCCAAAAAATTCGGGGGAAAAAGGGATCATTCGATTAATGGGAGAATTTGATCGAAGATGGACCTCGTGTGTGCCTTAAGGATAAGAACAAAATTGATTTGTCATTTGGAAACCAACTTCTAAGATAAAGTAAAAAAAGATAGGGTAAATCTTCAGGATTATAATTTTAAATGTGTTCCAACATAGGATCCATCTGGGGATATCGTCTTCTTGCGAGGCATGGAAGAACAGTAGACCAAGTGCATTTATTGGGTAAATGGAGTCATCATTGGGTTTTTGGGAAACATATTTGAAAAATCATACAAAAGGACATTAGGCTTCAGTCGTGTCTTAGAAAACTTTCAAAAACCCAATCATTCACCGATCTTGAGTTTAGGCTATTAGTAGTTTCCCTTTTTCTGAAACCGACTTCGGATCTGTTTAACATAATAAAAACAACTTTAACCAATCTATCAAACTCTAGTTTATTTTTTTCACCTCAAGGTAAAGTAAATTTAACAATTTAGTTTAGGGAGTCCCCTATTGGTTTAGAATGTAAATCTTGTCGAAAAGAGAACCAGTTACTAGAGTATAGTATATACATGTATAACAGGCTTGCAAATATCATAGACATTTCTTCACCGCCAGTGAGAATGTTCAGTACCTCGATGAAGTTATCTACATTTCCCATTTAATTTCCTTTCACCACTTCAATTTACACTTTGATGAGATGAGGGCAATCATTTAAATGAATTTCATTTCATCATCTCTTTGGATAGAATGGGGGCAATCAAATTATGGATTTCCTTTCACCATCTGTCTCATATTTTAATATTTTTGAAGTGGGGGAAATAAATTTGTATGCATCATACAAGGGATGATATCTATTTATAATTTAGAAATGAAGGTATGCCAACCCACTTTTATTTACTCTAGACTAATCCTCTCCCAACCTTCAAAACACCTTTTTCCCATAGGGAATTTTTTACGGGAGAGTTTTTATTTTCCATGGATTTTCCTTGAGTGAAACTAATCATTTCAAATCTGATAGAAGGGATAAAGTAGTCGGGATTATCCTACACATACTTTCTTTCAGTTAAAATCAGAGGGATCATAATGATTTTCTCCCACTCTTGTTTTGAGGATCTGGATTTTTAAGCTTGCTAAGTTAAGGCGAAATATTTCTTTCTATGAAGATTTAAGGTCAGGGAGTGAAAACCAGGATAAAATAGAATCTTTCAGATATTCTAGATGGGAAAAGAATGAGGATTCATAGGTTTTGAAAGTGACTTTTATTTCCACCTAAGCATACTTCTTGGTTATCAAGTTTCTTTTATTTTTATTTTCTCTTGATTCGAAAGTCTAGAAATATATATCTTTTTAATCTTCGATCAGGTGATTGTTTTTCACCTGGGTACAACTCTATTAATACTTTATAAGATGTTATTTTTATCATTTTTGTCCAAAGAATAAATATAGAAGTCTGTACCTTGAATTTCATTTGTATTTTCAACCAAAATAGTTATTTATTCGTCACCTTTTTCGAGAGAAAACAAATATTCTGAAAACTGAGCGTTATATTGCAATACCTCCTTATTTTCCATCTAATATATAAAATTTTGCAAAGAGGAAATAATCAGAGAATTCTGCAACATAGAAATGATATGCAGTACAACCATTCATTTTTTCTTTTCAGAATAATGAATAGACTAGCTTTATTTAAAAGTACAACTTAGATAATCTACGGAAAGAGACAAACATGTGAAAGCAAACGAAAATCAAACCGATATATACAATGGTGTGGTAGAACATGTTTATTTCATGAAATGTTTTAGATAGTGCCCATTGATAGGGGCGTCAAAAACATTTTCTTCTAAATTTTGCAGTAGAGAAGAATTCTTCTCCTCTATAGATGCAATCCTAAATAGTCCAAACTAGAGATGATCAAACTTGTCGTGTTTACCTGCATCTTCTTTCCAGAGGTGATTTTAAGGATAGAAATTTATTTTAAAATATAGAAACCTTGGAAAATCTTACTAACCCTTCATATGCCAACTATAAATGTTTGGCTATATTTTTGTAAAATTATTCAAATTTCTAAGGATTTTATATAGTTTGTATAAACGTTTGGCGATTTTTCACTAAAATAATTTTATCCTATAGAATTTGGGCGAATCATTTTTAGAATAGCGAATATTTTTTTGGGAAAAACCATGGAAAATTAGCCCATGAGCAAAATTTGTCCCCTAAAATCATCCTTGCTTCTTTCTTGGTGTCCCATTTCAAAACTAAATCCCCAGGAAGAAATTCCTTGTCTTTTTCATTTTTGTCAAACAAGACTTTCATATTATCATGCTATTTTTGAAGTTTGTCATTGACTTCAGCCCTGTTCTGCTAGACGTCAATTATTTGGTTTATCCTCCTTGTCACATCATTCGTCTCTTCATTCACATCTTGCTAGATCTTCATTACTGGAAGATATATAATAATAGGGAGAACAATGTCGATGCCATAAACCATTTGGAAAGGGGACATACCCATTGATTTCTTAGTGTCGATCCAGTTTTCCCACAAGGCGTACTTTAGGTGAACATGCCATGACTTCTTATTCTATGTTAATACTTTCTTGACTATATTCATCAAGATTTTTTTGGATGATTCGGCCAACCCATTGCCTTGGGGGTAATAAGCTGTAGAATTCCCCAGTACAATGTATTATTTTTGACAAAAACTTATCATCTCCATAGATTTGAAAGCTTAGGCATAATATGTAACTATTTTACGGGGACAACCAAATCTGGATAGGATGTTCTCCTCCAAAAAATTAATAACTACCAAATCTGTGGCATTTCAATTTGGAATGGCTTCCACCCATTTCATGAAATAATCTGTAGCAGTTAAAATCCACTTATGTTGGGCACTTGACTATGGGTGAATTTATCCAATGAATTCTAGGCCCCATTGTTGAAAAGGAGCCTCCGTCTTGACTGGGACCAAAGGTAGTGCAGGTATTTTTTGCTTGCCAGAGAACAATTGGCAAGGGTTCCAGGTTCTAACTTTAGTGTTCACATTAGTAAATATCTTTGGCCAGTAATATCCATCTCTCAGGATCTTGTAGGCCATGGCCCTCTAAGTGTGATTTCCTCTGCATATCCCTTTGTGAAATTCATTTATGACATCTTCTATTTCAGGTTCTTTTAAACAACATAGAAAGTAGGGGGTCTTTCCAGTGCAATTGTCCTTCGATAATATAATACTTAACTGCGTGTAGTTTTAACATCCTTTCCTTTGATGGGGTCATATTACTCGTGCACTGAAGAGTGAAGAGACATGAAATGATATCGCGGTACCAGTCAGAGGAAGAAACATTATCTTTCATATGAACCACAGAGGTTTGATCATCAAGTTCTCCTATGTCTGGAATAGACCCCTACGATTCTAGGTGCATTATCCTGAGTGCTTCGAAATTCGACTCAGCTAATAATTTTTCCATGCCTTGACCTTTAACTAGTTTGGTCGGTTTAACCTCTAGATCGAACTCTTGAATTTTTTCTAACCACTGACCTCTCCTACTGTCACTGTCTAGATATACCAATATATCTTTGACAGAGCTTGTCGGCACATATGCAATTATTCTGTAGTGTAGTACGTATGTTCTGAAAGCTTTAAGGGATTTCACCATTGAGTAGGATTATTTTTCCAGTATGTCGTATCTGGTTTCAGTGTCTCTAAGACTTTTGCTGAAAAAAGATATTGGTTGTTCGAAACCTTCTACATTCTTTTGCAGGAGTAAAACTTCGATAGTATGTTCAGACGTAAAAGAGAATATATGGAATTCTTTAGTATATTCAGAACTAGCCAGTACCGGAGCTTCGCTTATAGTTTTTAGTTCCCTTAAATGACTCTTTAGCTTCGACAATCCATTTTATCTCACTATATTTCTTTAGCATATCTGTAATTAATTTGACAATTTCAGTGAAGTTAGGGATAAACCTTCTCAAAAAAATTATTTTGCGTAAAAATGACTGAATTTCTTTTCTATTTCTAGGAATGTTTATTGTGTCAATACACTTGATTCTCTTGGGATAGACCTTTATTCCATATTTCAAAACTATATGGACTAGAATGTTTCCTTCTTTCATAGAAAAATGATATTTTTTAGGGTTTAGAGACAAACCAAATTTTCTGCATTTTTCAAAGGTTTGTTTGAGATGGACCAAATGTTCTGCAACAAAATTTGAGAAGACAGTTAGATCATGCAAGTAAATAACAACAAACTTATCCCTCTCACTGATCAAATCTATTTCCATTACTCTTTTGAAGGTGGCCCATGTGTTCATCAAACCAAACGACATTTTTTCATACATGAAAGTCCCCCACATAATAGTGAATGCATTTTTTTCTTTATCATATTCGTGGAAATAAATTTGGTTATAACCTGAAAAACCGTCAATCATTGAAATTATGTTAGCTCCTACTACTTTTTCCAAGACATGGTCCATTTTTTGTAGTGGGTAGTTATCTTTCAGGGATGACCGATTTAAATTTTTGAAATCCATGCAAAGCCTAATTTCTCCACTTTTCTTTTTGATAGGTACCAGATTTGTTTCCCATTCAAAATATCTGAGTGGAACAATATTCTTTGCATCGGGGATTTTATTTACCTCTCTTTCTATTACAGGTAAGAGGATAGGATTGATATATCTTAGCTTTTGTCTAAAAGGTTTGATACCATGTTTCAAAGGAATCTTATGTTCAATAACAGAGGTATCGTAAGTTTTTAAATCGTCATATGACTAGGAAAAAACATGTTTGTACTTTTTAATCAATTCGACATATTTACTTTTCACTAAAGATGGAAGGTATTTAGATAACTTGACTATCTTAGGTTATTATTTAGTTCCTATGTCATAGTCTTCCACCTCCTCGGGGTGAGGGCACAATGTAGATTTCAAGGGTATTCCATCCTTGTCGAACAACCTTTCCAAGGGTATAATACCTCTGGGGATATGATTATTCTTTAGTACCATCATTTTGTGATTCATGATCTTATCCTGAAACTTTTCAGAATCTTCTCCTTCCTGCATGATCCATATGGTATCGTTCTGGTTTTCTTGGTCTATATGGGTCTCAGAGAATTCATTGACCATCTCTAAAAATTGTTTGATTTGTTCGTCATCTTCAAAGACCTGCAAATTTTTCACATTATTTGGGATTGATGGTCGGTGTCTCATCTCTATATGATACTTTATCTTTAGGATAGTAGGAGGCACAAACGTCGCAGATGCTTTGGCCAAGGAATCTGCCTGTTGATTTTCCATTCTCGGGATGTGATGAATCTTGAAAGACGAGAAGAAATTATCGATTACATCCCAGGAAAAATTCCTATATGACCTTAGTCTCGGGTGTTTAACCTGATATTGTTGCTTTATTTTATTTACGATAATTTTTGCATCACCATAAACTATTAGATCTTCAATTTTTTGTTTTCTAGCAACCTCCAATCCTAAAACTACAGCCTCGTATTCACAAACATTATTAGTATAATCAATATCCCACTGTAGTCTATATGAGAAAGGAATGAAATATTCTTCTTCAGGCGCAATGAATAACGCTCCTACCCCTGCCCCTTAGCAGGATGAAGTGCCATCAAAAATCATTTTCCAAATTCCTTTTCTAGTATTTGCATTTTTCTTCATTTTTTCCATGTTTTTGTTTACTTCTTCTATACAGCCATCAAAATCATCGTCTAAAGATAAAATACAGTTTCCTATATCTTGATCAGAGACATAGAATGGATAATTATTTGGGTTTTGAGGGTCACTTACAGTATATGCTAGTCTAGTCTCTCTATATAATCGAGTGAATTGGACACCAAAAAATGGGATAGTAGTGTATGTCATGTCCAGTTGAAGAGATCCACTAATTTTTTCACCCCATGACCTGGATAAAATCATACCATACTTTGCAGGGACGTCAGCAACAACTACATCCATACAAATGCTCTTAAGAGGAACTTGTGCTAGATTCACTACTAGATCCTTGATCATGCCTAAGCACTTAACCTTTCTAGAATCAAAGGAATACAAGTCTTGGTAAGGTCTAGTGATTTCAAGGCCGAAATTTTCCATGATAAATTTAGGCATTAAGTTCTGAGTGGCTCCAGAATCTAACATGCAATTATGGAGTAAATGATCATGCATGGTTAATGTAATATAGAAAGGAGCTACAGGATCCTTGGTATTTTCAATGTGCGGGCCAAACATAGTCGTAGGATTTTCATCTTGTAGATTTATTACATCTTCATAACATTCCACATCTGAGAAGTTAATCATATTAGCGATCTTCTTTTTATTAACCGGATTCTTAGCGAGTTCAGCCAGGGGCATAGGGATTTTAATTTTATTTATTTCATTTTCTAAACTAAAACCTCCGATGTTTTTTTTCGCATTCCCTAGTTGAATATTGTGTTTCTATATTTTATGTTTTCTTAGTTTGTGTTGCTTTAGTTTCAACTCTTTTATCTTGGGCAATTTTCTTTTCAACTGTTTGTTTAGTTTGGGAAGCTTGTTTTTCAACTGTCTTTTTAGCTACAACTGCCTCATTCGTTTTGTTTCTTAATAGGATCTTTTTTGGTGGAGCACATGTAGTACTTGTTTATCTGGGCCTTATATTATACTTCTATTGAAGTTCATCCATTATGGAGTTTGTGATTACTTGATATGCAAACTCTCCCAGGTTGTTTATACTTTCTTCATTGCTAAATAGGGGTTCTTGTTCTAGAGATTTTTCATAGTCCTATCTAGTTAGTTGTGGTTCCTGGTCTTCATCAATGAGGTTGTTTACATATTATTCTAACCCTTCATAATCATGTATATCATCTCCTATAAAAATTTCTGACATAAATGGAGCCTGAAATTTTTGGTCCTCGTTTTTTATTTGTTTTTTCTGATTATGAGGATTGGGATTTCTCCTGAAATTTTTTTGAGAAAATGGATCAGGTTTGGCTTTATCTAGTTCCATTCTATAAATTTTATTGGACAAGTCTTTTATTATTTTTTCCATGTCATCCATTTTTTCTTCTGCAGATTTTCTATATCCGGAGGTTCCTACTTGTTCTTTGAAACATCTAGTCTCCTTGGTTCTTATCTCAACCTTGGATTTTATTTTGCCCGATGCCATCATGTCAAACTCAATTTCTATGGAGTCATCCTGCATTCTCATGAGGGTTCAAAAGCCCTTGCGAAAGTTACCTTCGCTGCAGGCTGAGAGGGTTTAACTTCTGCTCAAATCTTATCATAGAGTTTAACCTCTGGGTGAATTCTAGGACTCACTCAGAATTATTTTTCCTCATAGCCCCAAATTCTCCCCATTGTCTTAAAAAACTGTTTTCTAACTCATCATAAGACCTTACAGAACCTACGGGAAGCCCTCGAAACTAGATTCTTACTTTTCCTTCGAATTTTTTCACTAAAATCCTTGAGTAAACATCCTCATGATCAATTTCAAGGATATCGATGAACTGATAAAAAACATTTATGTGTTCTGTGGCAGTCAAATCTCCTTCTCCTGTAAACTTTGGTAATCTTTTCATATAATTCTTAGGTAAATCATGAAGCGCAGGAGGGAGGACCAAAGGAGCATATTGGGAAGCTACTTTATAAAAAAATATGGGAGGTGGGGGTGGTCCTTGACCACCTGCTCCTCCAGCGCCACCGCCTCCTCCTCTGACACCACCTTTGGCACCACCTTCGACGCCACCTCCTCCAATCACAACCATTGGAAGTTAGGGGGATGAACTTCAGGAGTTAAAAATAGGGTTTTCTTAAGATGTTGTTCCTAAGATTAAACTTAAGGCTCAAAGAATAATGTCAGGCATCAGGAATATAAAGGAATTTTTTTTAAAGGTTATTTTTCTTCCGTTAGTTATACAAGAATTTATCCTCAAAAGAAATTAATGAAATAATAGGACAAAGGATATATCTCGTTGTCTGAGTCGATTTATAAAATCAGATGATGTGGGAGAAACTTACAAAAATGTTAAACAAAATGAGGCATCAATGAAAGATGAATCTCACCTTATTCACAATAGAAGAAAATAAAGAATGCACCCTTGAAAGGATATAAAATACAATGAGCTTAGTAGCTCATAGGTCTTGTATTTACTTATAGTGAATACAGAGGAAAAACTCTTTGCTTGTCAAATAACTAGTTTAATGTGATTACAGTAGCAGTAGTACTAAATTGAAAACACTCACTTATAAAGGAATAACATAAAGAAAGCTAGAGATATGGGATACAAGAGAAACACATAACTCAAACAACACAAAACCTGAAATCTCTGTATGCACTTGTATTAATACTCACGAAAGGATATTTTTCTCTATTACATCCGGCAAGAAGCATCCCGAAATAAGTCTTTGATTTATGTATTTATACCAAATGTCTCAACCTAAAATAGTTGGATTTCTCATAGAAAATATTAAATATTACAACATGAAAAATTGAAAGGCTTCACGTATATCTCCTCTGTCTCTTCGTCTGCATGCAGAGACATTTCTTCTCCATACCTTCTATCTTGGAAACAACTGGCACCTGATTATGACCTCTGTGAATATTATGCTCAAATTGTCTCATTTATTTCTACATGTGTTGGCATTCCCATGTTTGACACACTGGATACATCTGCTTACTAACTGCACTACTAACCTAGAAGGTTTTTTGGTTTCATTCGCCTAAAAAATATACAAATCCTTCTCTATATGAGGCAACCTATCCTATATCTTGTATTTTCCTTGCTTCCAAAGATATATCCTGTAGCTGTAAACTCGGATTTACTATCCATTTTTTAATCTGAATAAGGTCAATTTGTTTCCATTGTTGGATGCTCGTCTGGGCTTCTTCTATGCTTGTCTTAGAATTAAGTTGATTTTTAGCTATATAAATATACCCCAGGGACTCAGGGATATTATGTCTTTCAACATCCAGTAACCCTTTGTCGAGTGAAGACAATGCTTCTTCACAAGATTTATTTACTTCCCTGGCTAATGTTTTTCTTTCAGCCAGATTTGTCTCCCAGGTCTTCAAGATTATGTCACCTTGAGTTTGCTCGGAAAGAGACAATCGAGGGACCTTTGCTACTTCATCCTTTGTTGCTATTAAAATGGCCTCATGGAATGTAGCTCGAGTTGCAGTGGCTTCTCTCTCCTTAATGTAAATGTTATTTAGAGAAAGTTTTGCCACCCAATAGGAGCTTTGAACAACTTCCACCTTTGTAAAAATGTTTTGTTGGGATAATTCCATCTTTTAGTGCACCTCCAATGCCTTAACTTGGAAAGATACCATATCCACTGTTGTAACTTCAGCTATATGTACCTTTTCTGGAAGTTGTTTGATCAATTCTTCTTGTTGAGTCTCTAATTCTCTATTAGCTTGTGAGTTTTAATCAAGGCTAGTTTTGAGTTGTTGAATTTCCTGTCTATCATAGACTCTGATATTTTCAAAATCCTCATTCATTTGGTTTCTCACCTCTCTTTTCATGGTTTCCATATGATCCTACAACTATCCTACTAAAAACTTTCTCTGTTTTAGTTACTCTACAAGATTTCCTACTAAACACTGATTTTCCATGGCAAAAGCTCACAATGAGCCTGCCATTTCCATAGAAAAATTTGTTTCATATAAGGCCTCTCCATCGTAGAACACTCTATGTCTTTTGAGAGTTGCACCTTGATTTTGATGTGTCTCTATTTTAACTATGGCCCTCCTCTTCTTGTTGAAAAATAAGTTTGAGAGAGGCATTTCTTCTGCAGTAATCAGAGTGATCTATTCTATGAATATGACTTTGAAATTTAGATTTCCTTGGCTTGACTGTAAAGGTGTTAGTTATTTGATAGGGATACCTATATAGATGGATGTTTGTTTCCCTATTGTGTTGGTATATGATATGTTTGGTGTGGATGGTGATGTATCATGTCCCTTTTTTTTATCAAAGCTTCAGATTCAACTTTTGCTTGATTATCAAGCGGATTTGATGAAGCAATGTCCACTTTCTGTGTCAAAACTTCAGTTTTCTTCAAATTTTCTTGAGTGTCTCGTCTGTTGGAACTTCATGTTTCTAAAACCTAAGTCACAACTTCCTCTGTAGATGGAGGTGTCTAGGTTTATCCCTATAATACTTTAGGAAAACTATTTCTTCAGTGTCTTTGGAAATTGTCGAAATTGACTAATTGATCTGGAGCTAGAGTTAGGACTCTTCTCAACACTTCCTATTACAACCTTACTCCCTAGAATATTTCATCCTGTGTGGAATATTCATGCTCGTATATCTTTAGGTTGTATAGAGACAAGTGTTTTTTCATGATCTTATGGGGATCATTCTTCTTGAACTCAATATTAACCAACTTAATGTCTTCTAGGGCTACGACCTCTACTTTCAAATGACCAAAATATAACAATGAGAACATACCAACTTGTAAAGGGAAGGTTGGCCATACCTTTTTTGCACTGATTTTAGTTATTTAATGATTCCCCCTATCACAGCTTGATATGCTACCTCTCATCACACCAGCCGATCTGGTAGAAACTTTGGTAAATCATGTGGGGGAACTACACACTTGAAAACCCTGATGTAGGACAAATGTACCTTAATATAAAAACCTGTTATTTTCTCCAGGTTGGTCATGATCTTGTATGAAATCTTGGGAGGTAGGAAACCATAGAGAGTGATATGCATCGACACCACCCCATAGTTTCAGATTTCATAGAATAAATATTTTTCTTTATCCTCCCACAAATTGGAGTGATAGAAATGTATGGGCTCAACGCTAGTCAGATTCCATCCCTAGCTCATCAAAGGAAACATCATAAAAAAAATGGAATCCATAATGTATGTCGACATGTAGAAAGGGGTAGGTTTCCCTTTGGATTTCGACAACTGATACTCTTTGATATCCTTGGCCAAACTGTCTGATAATATCTGGGCCCAATTAAAAAAAAAAACCTCTTGCAACTTCATGCATGATTGGTATGCATGGTAACAGGAAGTGAGCCAAGTTTTCTTTCCCAAAAATTATGCATAAAATCATGGCCACATACATCATATAGACGTCTAATGATGTAGTGGCATATATTCCATGGGTGTTTTCTCTGAATTTCTCAGGACGTACCCACTAGTCCTTGATTAAGTCAAGGTAGTTATTTCCATATTGTGTGCACTCTTCTGTGTCAAACTCTGCTAGGAAAGAGACAATGTAACTATGTTTGAAAGTTGGGGATAATTTGTACATCACCTGTATATGCCTCGGTTGAAAATACCCAACAACAACTTTTTGTGAATTGTGGATTCTCTTGGTTGAGACATTAACGTTCTCCAAGGCCCAACCTATCATGTTGTTGTACAACATGAGCATCAATCGCATGACTATTTTATGTAGCTCTGATTGAGCTATATATTTGAGCTTCATCGCCTGAGTTTCAGTCACCTCATAGCCTGATTCTTCTGGGCATTTAATCAATTCGTGTTGTAGGATATAAAACACCTACATCCAAGTTTTCATGGTATCTACAGCTCTCAGCGAGGTGTCTAAGGGGACAAATGTGTTCAATTTCATGCTTTCACCAGCCACTTTAGCTATTTTCCATGGAACCATGATAGTATTAATCTCATAATTGTGTTACCTGTTATAGGGAAACACATAAATTTCTTAGATTGCTAAAACTTGTTGTTCTGCGAGATATGCAAATTATAATTCAAACTCCAATATCATTATTCACCTTAAGTGTATTGATTTTATGGATATCTTTACTGGCGATGTGTTCACTTTCCTTAATGAAAATATCTAGGAGGTGATCCACGATCTTATTTTAAATCATTATTGTAGATCCATTATTAATGCCATTTATGTTTGGTGGTTTGCGAACAAAAGGTTAGATGAGTAAGATTTGAATTTACTCGAGCTTCGATTTAGCAAAAAATTAATTATGTGGTAATCACATTTAATCCATTAATTAATCATATTTAACTTTAATCCTTTTCAGGCTTTTCAGGCTTTAGGATATTTGATAATAGTTCAAGATATGATTCCCAAAACTTGAAATCATGAAGCGATTAATCATCGTATAATTATCTTTAATTTTAATTAACCCCTCTTAGTGTTTAAGTTGTTTCGAGAGTTCAAACTTCATGAATTCAGAGTATGATGAATGGTGAATATCCAAACTCTGAATGCACAAAGTTACTATTTAACTTTTAATCGAGTTGTAGTGTTTTAGGTGTTTATCGCTTCGTGCATCGAAAAATTAACTTTATTCAATTTTAGACATGCCACTACCCATAGTGATGTGTCAAAGATTAGGAAGGTATACGTGTATGGTGAATAAGATCCTTTGAATACTTTTCATACATTGGGACTTTAGATTTTCTACATGGTGAAATGCCCGAAGCGCGAAACTCTAAAACATTCTCTAGTGGCTTGGCTTTTTAACAATTAGGCAGCTCCACAAAATTTGGGGTAAAAAGGGGTCATTCGATTAATAGGAGAATTTGATCGATGTTGGACCTCGTGTACGCCTTAAGGATAAGAACGAAATTGATTTGTCATTTGGAAACCGACTTCTAAGATAAAGTGAAAAAGGATAGGGTAAAGATTCAGGCTTGTAATTTTAAATGTGTTCCAAAAGTGGACAAGCTTATTAAAGCTACCCATTTCATTCCTATGAAGATTACTCAAAAGGTAACCAATGCTTTTTATATTTATATGAGTGAAGTAGCACGCTTGCATGGAATCCCAAAACAATTGTGTTTGACAGAGAGACAAAGATTACGTCAATTTTTTGGAGAGGATTATTCAAAGGGTTAGGAAAAAATATGAACTTCAACACAACCTATCATCCTAAGTCTGATGGGAAAACAGAAAGGGTGAACCAAGTGATAGAGGATAGGATAAGGATGTATGTGATGGACAAACCATCTAAATGGGAAGATTATCTACACTTGGTAGAATTTTCCTACAACAATGGATATCAAGAATCATTGAAGATGAGCATGTTTGAGGCACTTTATGGCAGAAAGTGAAACACCCCAGTAAGCTGGGACAACCCAGCTGATAGGGAAGTGGTTGGGCCATAGTTTCTCAAGGAAATGGAAGAGAAAATGATAAAGATTAAAAATAATTTGAAGGATTCCCAGGACATGAAGAAAATTTATGCAGACAAAGGAACAACCCATAGGGATTTTAAAGTGGGTGATCATGTATTCTTGAAAGTGAAGGCTAACATAAGCTCCCTGAAGTTGGGAAATTGTTCAAAGTTGGCAGCTAGATATTGTGGGCCATTTGAAATCATAGAGAGGATTGGTCCAATAGATTACATGCTTTCATTGCCTGCATCCATGACTATTCATAATGTTTTTCATGTATCATTGTTGAAGAAGTATATACCTGATGCTAATCATGTGATTGATTGGAATGTGATTCATCTGGAGAAAGGAGATTTGCAAGTGAAACTTGTGCGCATACTGGAAATGAAGAGAAAACGGCTCTGGAATTGAGCCATAGAGATTGTAAAGGTTCAATAGACCTGGTACGGTCTTGAGGATGCAACATGGGAGCATGAAGATGTTATGTGGGAAGAATACTCACATATTTTTGAATATTTTTAAAATCTTTTTGATATTATGTAAATGAGTTGCAAGTGAAAAAATAAGGGGAGGGGATTGCAATACCCCAAGGCCAAGCCCCTATGAAATGTAATCATGTTTCTAGGCTAGTGAGCTAAGTAATTATAAGTTGGTAGGATTATGTGTTTATTAGGCCGAAGAGCCTAGATGCTAAGGCTAGTGGGCTTGATTTTGTATATGTAATTATGTAGATTATTAATAAAATACATCATTGCGTGTAGACCGACCATGAAGAAAGAGTTATGGGGGACTAAGCTCCATTAGGTAGGGAAAGGGATGGGGTTGAGAGGCTAGGAAAGAGGGGATAATATTGAGGGATTAAACCAAGGGAACATTATAATGTATTCCTGAAAAATACTAAAGTTGGGAAATAAACCCAGTTATCCTAAGTTCCTTTGGGGAGAGGAACAAATTCCAATTAGAGAGGAGCATGCTCCTGGAGAGCCAAGTGTCACCTGAGATGCATGCATATTTATGTGGGAAGTTTTTGGCCCTTGTTTATGGAAGGAAGTGAAGAATGAAGAAGAAAAGGTAAAAAGTGAGCTTCGCGGGAGACACAGTGACTGTTACTGGGTCGAAGTGAGCAAAAGAACATAAAAGATAGAGCGAAGTGCAGAAAAGAAATCCATTGGATGAGGAGATCAAGGATGATAGGTCAGCAAGGAATATGGACCAAGGATGACTTTGGAAGTGGAAAAATCCATCATTAGATGCCTTGGAGCACTGCGAGATGAAGAAGGAAAGACAGGCTGGCGAAGCCTAGAAAGAATGGGTCAAGTTGACCTAGGGTTTTGGTACTTAGGGTTTTGTCACCTAGGTTTTGACCTGAGGCTGTTGATGAGGGATTGTAATGTATAAATAAAGTTCGAGAGGACCTAGGTTGGGTCGGTATCATGGTTGAGCCTTGTTATCGATTATTGTTCATTGGGAGAATATTGTATTATGGGTGAGAGAAGTGTTGAGAGAGAGAGCCTTCTGGTATTATAAGATCTTGATTTGGGTGTGAAGATCAAGTCCTACAACTGGGTGCGCAGGAAGGGAGAGACAAAGAGAAATGGAGAGAGAGGATTTGCTGGCCAAGAGCGCAGATCAGAACTGTAAGTTTTATCTTAATATATCATAAGCACAGTTTTGTGGACGTATCCCTAGAGAGAGGGTGAACCATGTACATCTGTTTTTGTGTGTGTGATTGATGCTTTGATCTCTGATGTTGTTATATTGTTATCTGCATTATTGTATTAGATCACTGTGAAGGATATATCTAGATAGTTGAATTATAGATGCATGTTATGTTGTTGTTGTAATACGAACCACTTGATATTCCCCTGGTTGTAGACATCTATGTCTTGCAACCCCCTCATAGTTGCTTCGGGTGAGACTGCATATGATTCACAGGTGATTCCAAAAGGGATATGATTCGTAGGTTCTTCCAAAAGGGCCAGTAGCTAGGGCTTGTTGGTGCACTCTTGGAGTTGAACCGTGGGTCTTCCCATGTGCCAAAAAATGGTTTTGTTACCGAGACTTGAATTTTTTAAGGGAATGTCAAGGTGGTTCCCGTCGAAGACAGAGATTCAGAAGTGGATAGAGGATCAAGAGAAAGACTTTGTTGAAGCCTAGAACAAGAACCCTAAAATAAGCACTGAAGATTGGATACAAAGATACATATTCACTGACATTCACGAGATCTTCTTTGGAGGAATCCATCAGGAGCTACACAAGTGGTTGGCTAGGTTAGCTGATACATAGTTTGAAATCATATCTAGACCTCCCGTGGTTTGGACACCAACATTGATCCAGAAGGTCAAGAGAGTTGACAATGCTATATCCAGAGCAGTAGATCACTGGTTTGATAGTACCATCGGAGGGTATATCACTGAGTTTGTTGTTGATAGAACAAAATCATATAGCCAAGTCGAGATACTTTTTCAAAGGACCCAGAGGAAACTTTTTGCACTTCCTAAAGACAAGAATCAAGATGCTCTTGCATGAAAACCACATATTGAAGATACAGTAGATTGATCAGACTTGAAAAGGCTAATGTTCAAGATCTCGGATAGCGACAACGACATAGAAGCAGGACATACATGCAGTGGGAAAGTATTCCAAGGAGTTCACCTTGAGAACTTGTTTAATAAAAACTACGGAGAAGAAGGTTTCTATAGTGGATAAGAGATAGATCTAATCGATGAAGAGCATTCAGAGCCCATCAGAAAAGAAGAAGGGGAAGTTGAAGAACTGCACCAAAGTGAGACAGAAACCTCAGGAACTGTGCGAACTACTAGAGTAAGTAACGCTAATCCTCCTGTTGTCCCAAAAATACTTAGTTGTCAGAATAGTCAGAACCACTAGAGTCTTGAGAGTACTATTACTAGTAGCTCAACATCTACTCAGACAAGAACCCTAGTCAACTTTATGGCAAATGAAATGAGACTCCCTATATTTAGAGGAGATGGATCTGAAGATCTAGATCAACATTGATTTCTGTGTGAGGCCATATGGAATATTAAAAGTATAACCAATTAAGCCATCAAGAGAACCCAATTCAACACTACGCTAAGGGACCACACATTGAGTTGGTACATGAAACTTGTCCAAGGACTGGCACAGCCTAAGCCCCTGAATGAGATCAATAATGCGTTGATTGCAAAGTTTAAGAAACCTAAATCGAAGTCACAATGTATTAATAAACTAAAAGAGATTAAACAAAAGGTAGCAGAACCTGTTTGGGAGTTCGACCAAAGATTCAAGACCTTGACAGGTCGATTAACTTTCTAGATCCCCGATGAACAGAAAAAAGAATGGTTCATCGTTGCGTTGTTACCACACATAAGAATCCCTTTGATGCAGCAGAATGTTGCATCTTAGGAAGAAGCTTTGGAGATCTCCATGAAGCTTGAATCAACACCAATGGGAGAATCTATCTCAGGCATTAGCCATATCATGAGTCAGCTAACTAGTTTGTCTTTACAGGTCGTGGATATGAATAAAGATAAGGGAAAAGACAAAAGGGAAGATATCTAGTGTGTAATATGCATATCTGAAGGCCATGATAAGGAACACTATCCCTTATTTCAGGATTACTTGGCATCAGGGGCACTGAGCCCCTTAACGCAAGTTAACCTACCCTGGTGCGATGTATGTAGAAATAGGCATCGCCCAGGTGAGTGCTACTACATGAAGAAGTATGTCTAGACACCCACAAACTTGTATTGTACATTCTATAAATCCATGGGGCATGATGATCAGGATTGTAGAGCTTATGATCTCATGCATGAAAGGTCGAGAGACATATACAAGATTCAAGGTGAAGTACAACAATAGGGAAACACTTTGTAGTACAACTCTCTGGGGAGAGGAAATTTCACTCCTCATGGTGGCTATAGAGGACGAGGATGAGGAGGAGGTATGGGCCAAGGCCGAGGACAAAATCTCTATTACATCTATGCATAACCAGGACATTTAGCAATCGATTGTCAGAATCCCTGCATAACTTGTAGTTACTGTAACTCCTTCGAGCATGTCATAGAGGAATGTCCTATGCTGCTGTCTAAACTTCAGGAAAGATGAGGACCCCAGAATAACCCACAAGTACAACTGATATATGTTGAACCTTGTGGAGAAAACCCTAGAGTTGTTGTTATCACTCAAGGAGGCGTTTCTACAGGAGAAGATAGAGCATCCCAAGGAAAAACTGAAAACAACCACGGAGTCAGGAAATCTACAGAAAAAACCCCAGCGTTTGATGCTAAGAAAGAAAGACAAATATTCAAGGAGGCAAGAAAAGAGTTAAAAGGAGAACAAGGATCTTCATCAAAGAGACAACAAGAAATCAAAGAATATGGCATGCCTCAGGCGTTTGATCCATCTACATCGCCAACATAAGGGAAAGAGGTAAGAAAACTCATGGAATTCTTGTACACTTGTGTTAAGTTGATTCAATATAAAGGCGCTAAATAAGAATTACAAGATTTAATCAAGCAGTATGAACCTCAAAAAATAGACCCCTTACTGAATAGAGCAGTGCACCAAATTGGAAAAAGGAGAAGGAAAAATAAATAATTACACTTGAATGCTCAGATAGGAGAGTATGAGATAAACTATGTGGTCCTCGACTTAGGGTTAGAGGTCAATGTCATGACGAAGTAGACTTGGGCACTGATGGGAAAACCCAAGCTGAAATATTCCCCTATCAGGCTTCACATGGCTAATCAACAAGTTTTCATCCCATTTGGACGATTAGAGCATGTCCCAGTGGACATCGATGGAGTAATAACGTTTGTAGATTTTGAGGTAATTGAAATTGTTGATGATAGCTTTTCTTACCCTAAATTGTAAGGAATTGATTGGGCCTTCGACAATTCCACTGTTGTTGATATAAAGAAACGATGCATGACATTTGAGAAAATTGTCCTTAGGGTCGTTGCACCTTTAGATCCAGATGAGGGTCCACGATACAAAGAACCTATCAGAGAAGAGGACCACACATTTGAACTGGGAAACATCTACAAGTTAATAGCCAGACAACAGGATTATATCAACCCTACAACTGACGGGAATCTAAGTTGGAAAAGTGACAACACATGTTCATCTGACTCAGAAGAAGCGTTGGAGAATTGGAAGAACCATATGTACAAAGTATCTAAAAGAAGATGTGCTAGGCTAATCAGAGAAGTTCGCTGGATTGGCACAATAGTGAGTAATCTACCCACATTTGATGGGTTGAACCCCTTAGAAAACTTCTTATCATAATTTAAGACAAGTGTACCAATAGAATAGAGGCTGTTGTCAGTGGATGAGGCCATGAAATCCACACCAACAAGATGGTGGGGGACACATAAAAGCAATATTACAGACTAGACACAATGTCAAACTTTGATGACAACATGGTTTTCAGCACAAGTAGGAAGTTGTGAAGCATGGTACACAGGTCGAAGGTGCCCAAAGGACCATGTATGAATATGAAAAGAGGCCTGGAGTAACATTCCTAGAGAACAATGGGTACACAAATTCGTCAATACACTAGATACCACCCAGATTAACTTGTACCTTCAAGCACAACTGTGCCTTGTCACTTCAGAATGGGAAGGTATGATCTAGAATTTTATAACCACCTTTCTGTTTGAGAGTGAATTTCATTCTGTAGATCAAGCACTATAGATGGTGAGACAGAAAGTATTTAAGGAGGCATCTGGCCTCCCTTTGGAGCAAGAAGAGGATGAATGGATTGTGCCCCTCCAGAAACTGCAAACCTGCTACAACATTAATGTCGACGAAGACGATGATCCAAGGAAGGTGAATATCAAAAAAACAGAAGGTCAGAGAGATGTGGAAGGACCAGGAGTTGAAATTCCATTAATTGGAAAGTCGATAAAGATAAAGAAATTCAATATCAAGACAGAGGAGACACCAAATCTTCCCAATGTCGGAGATTACTGGGACGTTGCTACCACTGACAAAATCACAGAATTATTGCACGAGTATGAAGACTTGTTCCCAACCAAGTTCACTGATATGAAGGGAACCAAAGGACCTATGGGAGAAATGAGAATACCTATGAAACCATATGCAAATCCAGTCAAGAAAAGACCCTACATATTGAACCCAAAATATAAGGAAAAAGTGAAGATTGAGCTCGACAGAATGTTGGAAGCAGGGATTATTGAACCTGTTGAAGAGTCGGAGTGGATTTGCCCCATGGTAGTGCAATATAAGAAGACAGGTGAGATCAAGATTTGTGTAGATCTTAGGAATATGAATGATTCTTGTCTACATGATCCTTTCCCTACACCTTTCACAGACGAAGTTCTTGATAACATGGGAGGCCAAGAAGTATATTCTTTTACATATGGGTTTTCAGGATACCATCAGATCCGCATCGCCAATGAGGACTGTCATAAGACTACATTTTCCATAGAGTGGGGATCCTACCAATATACAGTAATGCCATTTGGACTGAAGAATGCCCCAACCATCTTTTTCAGGGTGGTGGTTGAAGCGTTCAAAGAATTTTTGCATAAGTTTTTAGAAGCATACTTTGATGACTCGATTATTTTTAGTTTGTTGAAAAACCATATTGAATTTCTAAGTCTAATGATAGATAAATGCAAGCAGTGTCAAATTGCATTGAATTTGAAGAATTGCATCGTCTTCTCACCATTTGGATCATTATTAGGTCATATTGTATGCAAGCAAGGATTGTTGGTGGATCCATCCAAAATTGCAATTATAGTTGATTTACCACCACCTACATCAGTCAAACAACTGTGCATTGTGCTAGGATATACTGTCTATTACAGGAAATTTATCAAAGGATATGCTCAAATTACTGTTCCAATGGAGAAGTTATTAAAGAAAGACTATCAATTTGGTTGGACAGACGAATGTCAGTAGAGCTTCGACACAGTGAAACAAAAGATGGTCATTGCGCCTATTCTAGTATTTCCCAACTGGAGCAAGTAATTTCATGTGCATGTTGATGCATCTTCTATTGCATTAGGAGAAGTACTGGCACAACCTGGAGAAGGATACATTGATCATCCATTATCATTTTCCAGCAGAAAGCTATCAATAGCTGAAATCAATTACACTACTATAGAGAGAGAGGGACTAGCCATGGTGTATGCATTGCAGAAATTCCACCACTACTTGTTGGGAGGACACTTTAAAATGTTTATTGATCACTCTGCATTGAAGTACCTAGTCAAAAACATAGTTTTGGGGGGGGATAATATGCATATGGCTTCTCCTGTTTCAAGAATATGATTTTGATATCATAGTTAAGCCAGGAATAATGAATAAGGGTCGAGATCACCTGTCAAGGTTGGAGCATGGAAAATAACTTAGCAGTCTAGAGGATACACTATCATATGCAAAGTTACTGACCATCAGAAATATTGATGACCACTTCACAGACATAGTCCAATTCCTATCAACAGGAATGGCTCCAGTTGAGTACACAATTCCGCAGAAGAAACAACTGGTGGTGTGCGTTGCAGATTTTTCAATGATAGCTAGTTAGCTATATAAAATGGGACCTGATGAGATACTAAGAAGATGTGTTATGGAGGCATAATTCCCTATGATCCTTGAAGAAGATCATGAAGGTATTGAAGGAGGAAATTACGCAGGAAAATAAACTACGCAGAAGGTTCTACGAGCTGGCCTTTGGTGACCTACATTACACAGAAAGCAAGGGTTACACTGCGCAATCGAAAGTCAAAGTAAAATAAGAGGATTAGATATCAAGTGCCTTAGGATGAGTCATAGGTGAGTTTTTGTGGCTTCTTGGCCCTTTTTTATGGAAGGAAGCGAAGAACAAGAAAGAAAAGGTAAAAAGTGAGCTTCGTGGGAGACACAGTGACTGTCACTGGGTCAAAGTGAGAAAAAGAACAGAAAATATGGAGCGAAGTGAGGAAAATCAATTCGTTGGATGAGGATATCGAGGATGATGGATCAAAAATGAATATGGACCGAGGATGACTCAGGAAGTGGAAAAAAACAACATTAGATGCCTTGGATCACCACGATATGAAGAAGGAAAGACAGGCTGGTGAAGCTCGGAAAGAATGGGTCAAGTTGACCTAGGGTTGTAGACACCTAGAGTTTTTGTAATTAGGGTTTTGACACCTAGGTTTTGACCTGAGGCTGTCAATGAGGGATTGTAATGTATAAATAAAGGTCGAGAGTGTTGGAATATTGGTTGTTGTCATTGATGTCAAACCTAGTCATGGGTTTTGGACCGCAAGATTGATGAAGGTATTTGGACATGAAGGAAAATGCACATGAAGATACGACACCCATGGATGGATAGTATACATCATGTTGTTTTTGGTTGTATGTGGAACATCACATGGATCCTCATGGTTGAGGATAAATGAATTTTCGAAGATGACAAAGTGAATTGAAGAAGGAAGTACATGTAGGCCCTGAAGATAATTAAAGAAAAGAACTACAAAATAAGAAAGTGTCAGGTCGGCCCTAATGTTAAAAGGAAGTTACATAAATGGTATAAATAAAAATCATTATACATTCATTTGATAAAAGTCAAATTTCATAGGTAACAAGAAGAAAAGAAGGCCAGATTTATAGGGAGGATGAAGTCTTTTGGTGATGTGTTCTAAGGTATGTTATTTTTCAGGTCATCTTACCATTTTTTCTATAACTTTTTTTATAGAATGATTCAGATGGTGAAATAACTATGGTATTGAGAAGACATATCAAGGTACCTCTGGTAAAAATTTCAGCTCTTGATTAGCTATAATTATGGAGATACACTCTGTGGAAGATAGGGTTTGTGACCAGTCCTTAAGCCAGTCAATAAACATGTGTTTCGGGTAAAACAGTCCTAACTTATTCATTGAGAATCTAAATTAAGTGTGACAAATTTCATCGGAAATATTATGTAGTTTAGTTTCTTGTGTGCAAGTTTCAGAATCAGATGTTAATTATTGAGTGTGGGGCATTCTGTGCAAGTTCACTCTCATGAATAGACTAGAATTGAATAATGTCCACCATTATTTCTATAACCTCTTTTTGGGGAGGATTCAGGGAGTGAAAATTGGAGGAGTTTCAGAGAATACATTGAGTAATATTATCTATAGGATTAGAGTACTCCAAGAATTGAAGAATTGCAGAAATTGAAGAAGTCTCAGGAAGCATTATCAGGTTCTATGTAATGATTGGTTGATGGTGATGATTTGATGTAAAGTTTTATTATCTCCCATATATTCTTGGGTGGAAGGAAGGGGAAAGGATGGAGAGTTCAAATCTCTCCCGATATTGGAGGATTGTATCTTCCTCTTAGAGTTTTATCCCTCCCTTTAAATTTGGAAGTTGTAGCTACCTTTGGAAGTCATTACTTACCTTGAACAATAACTATTGATTATTTCTCATATATTGTGCATGGTGTATTATGGTGTATTGGTGTAACTCTTATACTATTGTTCATTTCTCATTGGATATAGTTGAATGGTTTAAGTATAAGTTGAAAAAGGTTTTAAATTGTACTTGATACTAATTAACCCCCCTCTCAGTATCAACAATTGGTATTAGAACAGGTGACCTTCAATACAGTTTAACCACTAGAAGGAAGATCCTATGCAGAAATGGAAGGCAACATTCCAAATAGGATTCCACCATTTGATGGAAGCAATTTTGAATACTGGAAAAATAGAATGGAAAATTACTTGAAATCTCTTGGGGAAGATGTTTGGTTCTCAATTGCTTCAGGATATAATGCTTTGAAGAAACCAAAGAATGCAACTCGGAAGGAAGCAAAAAGGAACAACAAACTGGCAATAGTTACCATAATGGATGGATTGACAAATTCAGTGAAATCCAAGGTGGGATCATGTGCATCAGAAAAAGATATTTGGGACAAGCTACAAGAACTTTATGCAAGGGAAGAAGCAGAAGAAGAAGAAGAAGTTGAAGAAGATTACAACATCTTAGATTTCAAAGAAGAAAATAGAGGTCAGTTCTTTTTCTTTAATTGTGAAGGAGTAGGACATGTTGAATTTGAATGTCCTCATACAAGGATTGAAAGAGATGACAATGAAGAAGAATAAAATCATGAAGTAGAAATGATTCAACAAGAATATGAGAATCTTAAAGAAATGAAGCATGTTGAGATTGAAAATAGCAAGCTCAAAGACATGCATAGAAAACTAAGAAGTGAATTGGGTAGTTATGAAAAGACAGTTGTAATCTTAAAGAAACAATTAGAATAATTTTAGAAACTAAGAGAAGAAACCATTTCCTTGAAAAATCTACTCGAAGAAGCAAGAAGAATAGCAGAATCAAAGAATGTCTAAATGATAAAGAAAGAAGAAGATTGTGAGAACCATGAACAAGAAGTTGTCTCACTGAGGAAGAGT
>ML793904.1:262915-305874 GCA_009831015.1 Picea engelmannii
CATTTGGAGATGAATCATCTGCCAAAATACTTGGAGAAGGTGTAGTAGAGATTGGAAGAAAAAATGTAAAAGAAAAGAATGTTCTATTGGTTGAAGACTTGAATCATAATCTACTCATTGTTAGTAAAATGTGTGATCAAGGATACACTCTTACATTTGACTCTAGAAAATGTAAAATCAGAGAAAATAACTCAGGAAGATTGGTTGCAACTGGAACAAGAAGACTAAACAACATATACATCCTAGACATGAAGAAGAGAGAGAATACAGAAGCCACACAAAAGGATTCCAAGGAAAAAAAATTCTCAAAGACCAAATGTAAGGATGAAGTATTATTGAGTGCCACATGTTTAGGAGGAGCAACCCCAAAGAAGAAGTTACCTTTTGCCATTAAACTCAGGGGGAGAATCCATACCCCTTTCCATTGATGTCAAAGGGGGATACAAATTGGGATCATGGTGATAGGGGGAGCATGCATGTTTCCATCAATGACAAAGGGGGAGTTTGTTGGAAGATTGGTTGTTGTCATTGATGTCAACCCTAGTCATGGGTTTTGGACCGTCAGATTGATGAAGGTATTTGGACATGAAGGAAAATACGCATGCAGATACAACACCCATGGATGGATAGTATACATCATGTTGTTTCCGTTGGTATGTGGCACGTCACGTGGATCCTCATGGTTGAGGAGAAATGAATTTTTGAAGATGACAAAGTGAATTGAAGAAGGAAGTACATGTAGGCCATGAAGTTAATTAAAGAAAAGAATTACAAAATAAGAAAGTGTCAGGTCGGCCCTAATGTTAAAAGGAAGTGACATAAATGATATAAATAAACATTATTATACATTCATTTGATACAAGTCAAATTTCATAGGTAATAAGAAGAAAACAAGGCCGGATTTCAAGGGAGGATGAAGTCTTTTGGTGATGTGTTCTAAGGTATGTTATTTTCAGGTCATATTACCATTTTTGCTATAAATGTTTTTCTAGAAAGATTGAAATGGTGAAATAGCTATGGTATTGAGAAGACATATCAAGGTACCTCTGGTAAAAATTTTAGCTCTTGATTCGCTATAATTATGGAGATACACTCTATGGAAGATAGGGTTTATGACCAGTCTTGAAGCTAGTCAATAAACAGGTGTGACGAGTAAAACAATCATAACTTGTTCATCGAGAATCCAAATGAAGTGGCAAAAATTTCATTGGAAATATTAGTTTCTTGTTTGCGAGTTTCAGAATCGGATGTTAATTATTGAGCGCAGGGCATTCTTTGCAAGTTCACTCTCCTGCATAGACCAGAAATGAATAAAGTCCACCATTCTTTCTATAACCTCTTTTTTAGGAGGATTCAAGGAGTAAAAATTGGAGGAGTTTCAGAGAATACATTGAGTAATATTATCTACAGGATCAGAGTACTCCAAGAATTTAAGAATTGTAGAAATTGAAGAAGTCTCAGGAAGCATTATCAGGTTCTATGTAATGATTGGTTGATGGTGATGATTTAATGTAAAATTTTGTTATCTCTCATATATTCTTGGGTGGAAGGAAGGGGCAAGGATAGAGAATTCAAATCTCTCTTGATATTGGAGGATTGTATATTCCTCTTGGAGTTTTATCCCTCCCTTTACATTTGGAAGTTATAGCTACCTTTGGAATTCATTACTTCCCTTGAACAATAACTATTGATTATTTCTCATATATTGTGCATGGTGTATTATGGTGTATTGGTGTAACTCTTATACTATTGTTCATTGCTCATTGGATATAGTTGAATGGTTTAAGTATAAGTTGAAAAAGGTTTTAAATTGTACTTGATACTAATTCACCCCCCTCTCAGTATCAACAAAGAGGACCTAGGTCGGGTTGGTACCGTGGTTGAGCCTTGTTATTGATTATTTTCATTGGGAGAATATTGTATTATGGGTGAGAGAAGTGTTGAGAGAGAGAGCCTTCTGGTATTGTAAGATCTTCAGCTGGGTGTGAAGATCAATTCCTGCAACTAGGTGCATAGGAAGGGAGAGAGAAAGAGACACAGAGAGAGAGGATCTGCTGGCCAATAGCACATATCAGAACTATACGTTTTATCTTAATATTTCATAAGCACAGTTATGTGGACGTATCCCTAGAGAGAGGGTGAACCACGTACATATATTTTTGTGTGTGTGATTGATGCTTTGAGCTCTGATGTTTTTATATTGTTATCTGCATTATTGTATTAGATCATATCTATAGCTGTGAAGGATAGATCTAACTAGTTGAATGATAGATGCATGTTATGTTGTTTTTGTAATAAGAATCACGTGATATTCCCCTGGTTGTAGACATCTCTATCCTGTAACCCCCTCATAGCTTATTTGGGTGAGACTGCATCTACTTCGAAGGTGATTCTGAAAGGGCCAATAGCTAGGGCTTGTTGGTGCACCCTTGGAGCTAAACCCTGGGTCTGTCCCTATGCCAACATAAGTTCCACCTTTGTTGGGGGTTTAGGAACCATTTTGTCCACCTTCCTGAGGATTTCGCTCTCATCAATCGACTTTCTCAAGATTATGCAAGATAACCATTCTTACCATTTTCATTTCTCTCTCTCAACATTTTGACTAGTCTGACCATTTAGATTCCCATGATTTCATCCTCAGCATGTTGACCATCCCTTATGTAGTTCATGCACACACTAAACAAGTACACAACCGAAGTCATTTCCACCTTTGTGAACCTCTGTATTTTGTTGATTCATCCCTTTTTCCTTACTCGATTTTGGTTGTTGTGGATTGAAGAGGTGGGTTTTCAGGCCTGTGGTTGAAGAGGTAGATTGTTAGGAATGTTGTTGAATAAACAGGTTGTCAGGCTTGCGAGAAACTCTCTCCAGGTAAGAGAGTTCATTGGGGAAGTGATTTATCTTGGAGGGAGTCCAACACCAGCTATGGAGCTCTGATAATTCCTGATTCTTCCTATTGTTGAAGCCTTAGAAGGGAAGTGGAGCATCTGATGGACTATGGGACAACAAAGGTACATATTCTGGGGTGGGACAGGCATGTGGGGAATAACAGTCCATGAGAAGTGGGCGTAACTAGGCTCCTTGGAGAGAATCCTTCCAGTTTCATTTTGCAGTTTCCCATACCCTTAGCCTAGGTCTAGGATTCATTTTCCGTGGGTGGTGTTTAGTCCCAACTCGGGGGTGACCAACTACTGAGCGTGATGAGTAGTGTGGTCTAAAGATGGGAGGTTCGTGGAAGGTCTGCACGTAGTTGGTGGTCATATATTAAAATACAAGTACCAAATATTTGTTCTATGTATGGTGTGTATCATGCACATGTGTTATAATGTTATCATAATTGTCTAAGTTTATTGGATGTATGTATTACTGTTTCTTCCACATGAAATGTGTATGAACAAAATGTTGTGTGTGTTTAAATTTTCATTATATATATATATATGAATATCATATCATTATTTGGAGTAGCATGGCCAGACCTGGGTGGTTGAGGGTGTCACAAAATGGTATCAGAGAAGAAATTTGTTTCCAATGTGGCATTGTCCGGACTGTTGGGTGGTTGGGGACGTCACAAAATACCTAGTCAATAAGCCAGTGTTGGGGGGGGGGGGGGAATTTGTAGATGGTTACTATTGTTCTAGGAATTTGACTTTGAATTGATATTCAAACCAGGGAAGTTGAATGCAGCACTTGATCACCTATCAAGGATCACTAATGGAGAGGAAACTACGAACTTAGATGACAAATTCCTCGATGCACGGTTATTTTCAGTACAAGTAGTTGATGAATATTTTTCTTACATCATTCAATACTTGAGTACAGGGACCACGCCCTAAGAATTCAACACTGCACAGAAGAAAAATATGGTAGTTAGAATTGCAGACTATCAATTGATTGCAGGACACTTATACAAGATGGGTGCAGACAACATATTGAGAAGATATGTACTAGACCATGAAAGACCTAGGATTTTAGTAGAGGCCCGTGAGGGGATAGCAAGAGGAAATTATGCAAGCAAAGATACCACATAGAAGGTATTGTGTGCAGGACTTTGGTGGTCGACCAGTCATAGAGATGAAAAAGAATAATGCCAGATATGTGATGTATGTCAGAGGGTTGAAAACATAATAGATGAGACGATATGCCCATGAGACCAAAAGTAACCTTTCAAGTATTCAAAAAAATGGGCAATAGATTTATTGGGACCTATTAACCCACCATCAAAGAGGTCAGGAGAAAGGTATATTATTAGTGTGAAATAATACTTAACAATATGGGAATAAGTAGCACCTGTCAAACCTTGCAACGTAGGGACAACAACACACTTCCTGTTTCAACAAGTGATCACTAGATTTGGATGCCCAAGAATTTTGATGAGTGACCAAGGAAATCACTTCATTAAAAATATTATCAAGGCTATGATTGAGGATTTTGAAGTCTACCATCAAAATAATACACCATATCACCCTCAAGCAAATGGTACAGTGGAATCCTTTAATAAGATCCTAGATAATTCATTGAAAAATATATGCAACATCAATGAGGACGATTGGTATTTTAAGATACTAATGGTATTGTGGGCATACAAGACTACATGAAAAATGTTGACATGGAAGACACCATTCAGGTTGGTGTATGGACAAGAAGCAGTGGTTCCATTAGAATTTTTGGTACCTAGCCTGTGCATAGTAGAAATCACCAACATGATAGAATGATGTGCAATCAAAGAACGACTAATTCAACTGATGGAGATGGAAGAATATAGGATCCTAGCAGGATTTCAACAAAAGGTACAAAAATCAAAGGACAAAGCTTGGCATGATAGGCATATTAAAAGGAAGAGTTTCAAGGAGGGAGACCTAGTCTTAGTGTATGACTGTAAATTTATTCAACACCCAGGAAAGTTCAGAATACATTGGCTGGGACCATATGAAGTAAATATTGTCATAGATGGGGGATTTTTACAATTGAAAGACTTAGGAGGTACATAACTCAAAGGATTGATCAATGGGAGTCAACTGAAACTCTACAGGGGTAGTCGACCTCCTAGCACTTAGAAAGATGTCGTAAAGTAAAGAGAGATGTATATAGTGAAAAAAAAGAGACAAAAAGAGAAAATTCCATGCACAAAATAAGAACGACACATTGTGCACCAATGAAAGGTGAGGTAACAAAAATCTACCGCACACTCAAAAATCCCAGTGCACCATAAAAACGACCAACGATTAGAAAAAGGCCGAAATTTGAAAAATGGTGGTTATGGAAAAAAGGCGCCAGCTTATGGTGTCTATAAAATTGAATGTCACGTACTCTCGAAGAGCCTTTGCATTAATAAAGCCAACTAGCGATGTTGAGGAAATTGAATGTCACGTACGCATGAAGTTCCATTTCATTTAAATCACATCTCGGGTAGCTTCTCCAAGAAGCTTCATGACACTTTCTATATAAGGGAGGTGTGTGGGCAACATAAAGATTATTGTGAAATTGTAAGATTACAGAGAGATAGAGCACACAGAGAGGAAACAAATTTAGAAATAGATACAAGGTGAAGAAGTTTGGCATAAGTCACCACTAACCACTATGGCACCAACCAATTTGGGTGTGCCAAGCCAGGACGACGGGAAAGCTCGAAGCCACCATAGAGCACCACAACAAACATAAGAAACTGAACATGAACCTACACAGGCCATGAAATTCGTCAAATTGGACAAAATTCCCTCACCCCATGTGGAAACAGCAAGCCCGATACCCATGGAGGAGGAATTTCAACCAACAACAGTGGTTGGCATGGACGTTTACATGTAGGAAACTAGACAGGGCTAGGAGGTTGAGGACTCAAGTAATCTTCTGCAACCTGGGAGCACTAAAGGAGACCATACGGTAAATGGGACAACCCCAACACACATAGATGTTGCAATGCCAAGCCAACCACATAAGGAAGAGCCTGCACAACAACAGGAGGGGCTAGTGGAAGATGTTATCAACCAGGAAGAATCTTACACCAAAGAGAGAACAATGGAGGATGGAACCTCAAGATAACCACCATGGAGAAAGGGAAAACAACCCATGGCAAGGTCACTTTGCAGATAGTTGGAAACAACCAAATTCCTACCGCGCATTCCTAAAGGGGTGCAGGCCACGCCTAATCGTCTAGGATGCATGGAAATACTGCGCTACTTGGACCATGACCTGGAAAAGTTCCTGAAATTTGTGAGATAGGTCTACCTTGACAACGTAGGTACAGGCCCCTTCGACGATCCAATTTTACAACCGAAACAATGGGTAGCCGGATTGGCCAACAACAGAATTCTAAATATGCTATATATTCCACATTTTGGAAGGGGACGAGATGTAAACAATTGCTTCAAGTAGTAGATGGAATTCACCCATGGAGGTTTCCTATGGTTGGAAGTGTTAGAAAAATAGGATCGTGGAGCAATAAAATAAAACAAATGCAGAAATAAAACACATAATATACACAATATAATAGAGACCCAGAAATACGTGGTTCACCCAATGTGGACTACATCCACCGGAGAAATTTCCAGGCCCTTCTGTTGAAGGAAAATCTCCCTGCGGACAGGTAAATCTTCTCAAAGAGCTAGACTCTTAACTCTAAGACAGAAAGTGCTTATCATGTTCACTAACTTCCTTTTAGATCTAGGTGGACTAGTGTGTGAGAAGGAAGCAAAAAAGAAGTACCTTTTACCGATGTTTGTCCCTACACGCTCTGAGTTGAGCTCCAATATTTCTCTCCTCGATAAGCCCTATAGACAAACAAAGTATGACTACTTCCTACTCTATCAAGAATAGTTCGAAATATGTCTATCTACTAAAGAGACAAATTCATGTGAGATTGAACATGAATTAGAAAGAAACATGCCAAGCAAATTATATTAATGAGGACAAAACATTGCTTACAGTCGTAGATGGATTGCAGTAGTTTCGTCAAGTCCTCCTTGTCTACCCCTTGCTCAAAAGATCCACGATCCAAATGACAACAACTTCACTGATTGCTCCCTATGAGATCATAGGTCTCTTGCTTCCAAATCACCTTTGTTCCAGCACCACTTATAATATCATAAGTTTGGTGTGATTCTCCCTTTCAAGTCCTCTTTCACCATTAGAAAGCTTTCTTATATAGCCTTGGAGAGCCTCAACAACTTGAGATATCCTTGGGGAAGGTGAGGATTTTCCTCCTTTAGTTGAGGATATACCCTAAGATCATGGCTGGACTAGGGATTCAAGCTCAAATACCTTCTAAGAATGAAAATATCCTTCCCCCATTCATCTCAACAACTCAATTGTTGCCTAAAATAGGTAGCTCTCCCTCAAAAGGGCACTCAGAGCACTATAGCGCTCCCTAGTAGGCTTTAGGGGAGTGCCATCACTCCTGAGGGTAGGAGCACTCCTGCAGAAGGGCCAAAGAGATTTATAATTCTCCCAGACAGTGTAAGGGGGAGTGCCAACACTCCCAGAAGAGGTATAGGGGAGCACTCCCCTCCAAAAAATTAGTTTTTGAGGTGCTTTCAGATGGCAAAAGGTTTGCAAGCCTGCTGACTCATTTCTCCTCTTCCAAATCAAATGTTTGAGGTGTTTCAAGTGTCCTTATCATGTCGTTATGGGCACAACATAGTCATCATGGCAGCATTCTTTCTTTGACACTCGCGACACTTGTGAGCAACATGCGACACTTGCGAACTTGTGAGAAAAAGAGACACTTGTTACCTTTGTAATGACGACACTTGCGACACTATCAAAGTGAGTATTTTTTATGTGTAACACCTTCCTTTATTAATATCCATCAAATGAAGGGATACAAACTACAACACACCCACTGTAAGTTCCTCTTCTTTCTCTCATAGTCTCCTCTCTCAGAATACAATATTCGCAATGATGCATAGCCACAATACATTTCCCTCATAAAAGAGGGTTTCCTTCTAAGGAAAAAAAAACTAACATAAATTCTACCATTAGATATGTGACCTTATAATGAACAGTCCAGATCTACTATGAAATTACAATATACATTTACAAGGAAATTTTTCCTTTGGGGGCGTACAGGGGGTAACCCCCCTCTACACTCCCCCATGTGGAGGAGTGTACATTATTCCAGGGTGTAAAGTATTCATGGGGTATAAACACAACTGAGAACACATACCTCTAAATTAGGAAGATAATCATGCTCCACAACCAACAATATCCCACTTCAAGACAGATCTCAACAACTCCACCGTTGTTGTATATGATGCACTATGATCCTTCTTGGACTTGGAAAATTTCTCATATTCATATTCATTCTTGAAGACCAACTGAAACTGAGCAGGAAATTAGTTTATCCCTGGTTACTCCCCTTTTTAACATGTCTGCAGGATTCTGTCTAGTGTGTATCTTTTCTAACTTCAAATGTCCATCTTCCAAGATGGATCGTATGAAATGGTACCTGAGTTGTATATGCTTAGTATTCTAATGGAAGGATGAGTTGTTTGTAAGATGAATGGAACTCTCACTATCACGGTACAACCTGCTATTCTCCTTCTTGTTGGCCCTTGGTCATGGAAGGTTGTGAAGATTAAGGAAATACGCACGAAGTATGAACTGCGCGGAAAGAACATTGACTGAGATTGGGTCGAAGTGGCAAAAAGAGTAGAAAAGACAGAGTGAAGTAAGAGAAAGAAATCCATTGGATGGGGAGATTGAGGAAGACAGATAAAAAATGAAGATGGATCATGGACAACTCAACAAGCGAAAAAATCCACCAATGGATGCTTTGGATAACCTCACAGGAAAGAAGGAAAGACAAGCTAGCAAAGCTCTAAAAACGTGGGTCAAGTTGACCTAGGGTTTTAGACACATAGGTTTTTGGTATTTAGGGTTTTGACACTTAGGTTTCATCCTAAGGTTGTCCGAGAGTCATTGTAATGTATAAATAAAGCTCAAGAGGACTTGGGATGGGTTCGATTATGCTATGATGGGTGATTGTTGTTATTGTTGAGAGAGAAGTATTATGTTATGAGAGCAGTCTGTGTTGTAAGATCTTTAGCTGGGTGCAAAGATCAACCCTACATCTAGGTGCATAGGGAGGGGAGAGAAGAAGAGAAAGAAAGAGAGATCTGCAAGATAAGAGCGCATATAGAACTGTATGTTTTCATATAATATCAAGAAACGCAGTTTTGTGGACGTATCCTTAGGGAGAGGGTGAACCACATATATCTTGTTGTTTTGTGTGATTGATGTTATGTTATTCTACTTTCTCTTATACTATTATTGCATCATTGTGTTAGATCTGAGATATATTTTGCATAGTAGACTTAAGGAAAATAAAGACTAACCAGGTTGTTGTGTGTTGTTTCCTTGAACCTACCTTACATTTCCCCCGGTTGTAGACACATGTATCTTGCAACCCCCTATTACTACCTTGGGTGAGACTACATCTACTTTGCAGGTGTTGCTGAAAGGGACAATAGTTAGGGCTTGTTGGTACGTTGTTAGAGTTGAACCCTGGGTCAACCCCTATGCCAACAAATGGTTCTGTTGTTAGGAACGATATCTTCTTGAGGGAATGTCAAGGTGGTTTCCATCTAAGACAAAGATTCAGAAGCGGATATAAGAACAAGAAAATAAATTCATAGAATCACAGAACAAGAACCCTAATATTAGCATAGAGGATTGGTTGGGAAAGTATATCTTTACCCATATACATGATATTTCCTTTGGAGGAATTCATAAGGAGCTATACGAGTGGCTAGCCAGATTAGCAGATACCCAGTTTGAAATCAGACTCAGACCGCCTGTGGTTTGGATGTCGACGTTGATCAAGAAGGTCAAGAGAGTTGATAACACCATGTCAAGAGAATTCAATCACTGTTTTGATATTACCATTGGAGGGTACATTATTGAGTTTGATATTGATAGAGTAGAATCATATAGCTAAGCAGAGAGATATTTCTTTAAGGGACCTAGAGGAAAATTTTTATAGTTTCTAAAGTTGCAGATCAAGATGTTATTGCATGAGAAGAACATCTTGAAGATACAGTAATCGGCTGGAATAAGGAGCTAATGTTCAACAACATGAACAATGACAACGACATAGAGGTTGGACACACGTGAAGTGGGAGATCATTTAGAGAAGTTCCTTTGGTGAACTTGGTTTAGAAGAATCATGAACCACCATCACAGGAAGAAGGTTTCTATAGTGGAGAAGAATAAGAATTACTAAATGAGGAACATTCAGAGTCCACTTGGGCAAAAGAAGGGAAGATTGAAGAACCTCATGGAGAAGAGTCAGAAACTTTAAGAACTGTGCAGACTGTTGAAGTAAGTTTTATTACCCCTCCTATTGTTTTAACAACATTAAATAACCAGAGTAACCTAAGTTATCAGAGCACTTAGAGCACTGGTACAAGTGGTTCAGTGCATACTCAGTTAAGAACCCTCGAAATATCTATGGAAGATGAGATGAGGTTACCCACCTTTAAGGGAGATGGATATGAAGATCTTGATGAGCACTGGTTCTTATGCGAAGCTGTATGGAGTATTAATAATGTCACTGACGAAGATGTTAAGAGAGATTAGTTTAGTACTACTCTGAGAGACCGCGCTATGAGATGGTACATGAAATTTGTCCAAGGATTTGTACAGCCTAAACCACTAAATGACATTAAGACTGCGTTGATTTTCAAATTCAAGAAACCCAAGTCAGAGTCGCAATGCATTACAGATTTGAAATAAATCAAGAAAAGAGTAACTGAACCTATTTGGGAGTTTTATGATAGGTTTAATACCCTAACAGGTCATTTGATTTTTTATATTCCAGATGAATAGAATACATAATGGTTCATTGCTTCCCTCCTACCACAAATCAGAGTCCCTCTGATGCAACAAAAGATCACTTTGCAAGTTGAGGCATTGGATATCACCATGAAACTAGAATCAACTCCTATGGGAGAGTCCAACTCAAGTATGAATCAAATTTTGAGTTAGCTAACTAGCTTATCACTGCAGGTCGAAGATATGAAAAAGGATAAGGGAAAAGAAAAAAGAGAAGATATTTGGTGTATCAGATGAAAATTAGAGGGTCATCACAAGGAGAATTGTCCTCTATTCCATGAGTACTTGGCTTCAGGAGCTCTGAGCTCTTTGAAGTAGGTTACTCTACCTTCATGTGAGGTATGTAGAAATAGACATTGCCATGGTGAATGCCATTACATGCAAAAATATGTACAGACACCTACCAGTCTTTACTGCACATCCTGTAAATCTGTGGGGTATTATGAGAAATATTGTATGGATTATGACCTCTTGCATGAAAGATCAAGAGACACATATATAATTCAAGGTGAAGTACAACAAAAAGGAAATACTACACAGTTTAACTCCCTAGGAAGAGAAAACTTCAACCCTCGCGGTGGATTTAGAGGAAGAGGATGAGGAGGAGGTATGGGTTGAGGTCAACGTCAGATCATTTTTTATAACTATGCATAGCCAGGTCACTTAGAAAGGGACTGTCAGAACCCTTGTACCACTTGTAGCTACTACAACTCATTTGAACATGTTATTGAAGATTGTCTTGTGTTGTTAGCCAAACTTCAGGAGAGACGAGGAGGAAACCCACAGGTACAATTAATCTCAGGATAACCTTGTGGAGTGGATCCTAGAGGCACAATTATCACTAGAGGAGGCACTGCTACAGGATAAGACAAGATGACTCCAACAAAGACTACAAACGAATCAGGGGTCAGAAGAACTGTAGAGAAGACACTAGAGTTTGATACGAGGAAAGAAAAGAAGATATTTGAAGAGGAAAGAAGAGAATTTGGAGGAGATCAGGTTTCTTCATCAAAGGCACAACCAGAAGTGACAGAATTTGGATGCCTCTGGCATTCGATCAGTCTGCATCACCAGGAGAAGAAAAAGAGGTAAGAAATCTTGTTAGCTTCTTGTATACGTTCAATGATTTGATTAAGGATGAAAGATCCATACAAGAACTACAACACTTGATCTGACAATATGAACCAGGGAAGGTAGACCCTATGTTGAATAGAGAAGTACATCAAGTATCCAAAAAGAGAAGGAAAAATAAGGAAATAAACCTTAATGCTTAGATTGGAGATTATGATATAGATTATGTGGTCCTCAACTTAGGATCAAAAGTCAATGTTATGATGAAGTAGACCTGGGCACTAATGGGAAAACCTAAGTTAATTTATTCCTTTATCAAGCTTAGGATGGATAATTAATAGACAGTAAGCCCCTTTGGGAGACTGGAGCATGTCCCTGTGGACATCGACGAGGTAAGAACATTTGTGGACTTCGAGGTGATTGAGATATTTGATGATATATGTCCTTGTCCTGCGATGTTAGGCATTGATTGGGATTTCAAAAAATCCATTGTTGTTGACTTTAAGAAAAGAATAATGACATTTGAATGTGATGGCCTTAGGGTCATTGCACCTCTGGATCTCGATGAAGGTCGAAGATACACAAAATCCATTAGATAAGAAGACCACACATATGAGCTAGAGAATATATATAAATTGATAGTGAGACATCTGGATTACATTAACCCTACAACATATGGGAATTTAAGTTGGCGAAGTGACAACACATGCTCATTGGACTTAGAAGAAGCATTGGAGAATTGGCAGAACAAAATGTATGAAGTCTCTACATAGAGGTGTTCTAGATTGACCAGGGAAGTTTGTTGGATTGGCACAGAAGTAAGAAATCTACCCACATTTGATGGTTTAAATCATTTAGAAACATTCTTATTATATTTTGAAGAAATTGTACTAGTACAATAGAGATTGTTGGCACTTGATGAGGATTTGAAATCAACTCCAGCAAGATGGTGGGGGGCACATAAAAAGAACATCATGGACTGGATGCAATGTCTCACTTTGATGGAAGTGCACTTTTCAGAATAAGTAGAAGGATGAGAAGTTTGATACACAAGTCAAAGTTGTCCAAAGGACCACGTGAGAGTCTGTGAGGAGGCCTAGAGAAACATCCTCAAGAAAAATGGGTGCATAAGTTCATCAACACTCTGGACACAACGCCTCTCAATTTGTATCTTCAAGAAGAACTGTGCCTCCCCACTTCAGATTGGTATGGTATGACTCAGAAATTTGTAGCTACATTTTCATTTGAAATCCAATACCCTTCAGTAGATCAATATCTACAAGTTGTAAGATATAAAGTCTTTGAGGAAGCACCTAGCCTCCATGTTGAACAAGAAGAGGATGAATGGACTAAACCTCTTCAAAATTTGCAAGGATGTTACGATATCAATTTGATGAAGATGATGATCCTAGGAATGTGAACATTGTAGAAAAAAAAGGATAGAGAGATGTAGAAGGACCAAGAGTCAAACTACCTTTCATTGGAAATTTGATCAAAATCAAGAAAGTTAATATTGGAACAGAGAAAGAACCTAAGCTTGCTAATGTTGGAGATTACTGGGATGATCCCACCATTGATAAGATCACAGAACTAATGCATGAATATCGGGACTTGTTCCAAACCAAGTTCACTGATATGAAGGGCATAAAAGGTCCCATGGGAGAGATGAAGATCCCCTTAAAGCTAGATGACAGGCCAGTTAAGAACAGAACCTATAGATTGAATCCCAATTATAAGAAGAAAGTGAATATTGAACTAGACAAGATGTTGGAAGAAGGAATCATAGAACCTGTGGAAGAGTCAGAATGGATTAGACCTATGGTGGTACAAGATAAGAAGACATGAGAGATAATTGTTTGTTTAGATCTTAGGAAGTTGAATGATTCATGTTTGCATGACCCATTCCTTATAACATTTACAGACGAAGTGTTAGATAATGTAGGAGGTCGGGAAGTTTACTCCTTCACAAATGAATTTTTAGATTATCACCAAATCATGATTTCCAAGGAAGATCACCACAAGACCACATTTGCAACAGAATGGGGATCATACTAGTACACAGTGATGCCTTTTGGATTGAAGAATGCACCAACCATATTTTCTAGGGTGGTGGTCGAAGAATTCAAGGAGTTTTTACATAAATTTTTGGAAGCATATTTTGATGATTGGACTATTTTTAGCTTATTACAAAACCATATTGAATGTTTAAGACCAATGTTGGATAAGTGCGGGAAATGTCAGATTTCCCTGAACCTGAAGAAATACATATTATTTTCACCCTTTGGAGTGTTTCTAGGGCATATTGTGTGTAAGCAGAGGTTGCTGGTAGATTCGTCCAATATTTCCATTATTGTCGATCTACCCCCCCTACCTCAGTCAAACAATTACGCACTATGTTGGGACATAATGGATACTACAGAAAGTTCATTAAGGGATATGTACATATTACAACACCTATGGAGAAGTTGTTAGATAAATATTTTCAGTTTCAATGGACAGAAGAATGTCAGCAGAGCTTCAACACACTGAAACAGAAAATGGTTATTGTGCCTATTCTGATTTTCCTAGATTGGAGCAAGGAATTTCACGTGCATGTCGATTCTTCATCTATTTCACTAGGAGAAGGATATATTGACCATCCATTAGCCTTTTCTAGCAGGAATCTATCTACAACTGAGATAAAATACACTACCACTAAGAGAGAATGTTTAGCCATGGTGTACGTGCTACAGAAGTTTCGACAATACTTACTAGGAGGACATTTTAAGATGTTCACTGATCACTCTGCATTGAAATACCTAGTCAACAAGTCAGTTTTCAGGGGAAGGATATGCAGATGGTTAATTCTATTCCAGGAATATGATTTTGAAATAGTAGTCAAGCCAGGGAGAATGAACAAGGGACCTGGCCACTTGTTTAGGTTGGAGCATGGACATGAACCTACTAGTTTGGAGGATACACTACCAGATGCACAGTTGTTGACCATCATAAGGGTTGATGATCACTTCATCGAGATAGTCTAGTTCCTATCAATATGAATGGCACCTCGTGAATATACAATCATCTCGAAGAAACAACTAGTAGTTAGAACTACAGATTTTTCACTTATAGCTGGACAACTATACAATATGGGACCTGATGAGACCCTAAGGAGATGTTTTATGCAGGTAGAAAGACCACTGATTTTTGGAGAAGAACATGAAGTCATTGCAGGGGGACACTACACAGGAAAAGAAACAACGCAGAAGGTTCTTAGAGCTGGACTCTGGTGGCCTACTTTACATAAAGATGCTAAGGAATATTATAAATCTTGTGATGTATGCCAGAGAGTTGAGAAACCTTCCAAAAGAGATGAGATTCCTTTATCATCACAACTAACCTTAAAAGCATTTGAGAAATGGGCCATTGATTTCATGGGACCTATTAACCCACCAGGAAAGCGCACAAGAGCTAGATACATCATCACTGCAATAGAGTATTTGATCAGATGAGCAGAAGCAAGAGCAGTGAAGGATTGCAGTGCAACTACAGTTGCACGATTTATATTTGATGACATCGTAACTAGGTTTGGATTCCCAAAGACCCTAATGAGTGATCAAAGTACACACTTTATTAATAATCCTATCAAATCCTTGACTCAGGAAATTGAAGTCCACCATCAGAATAGTACTCTGTACCATCCACAAGTGGATGGGATGGTCAAATCTTTCAACAAGATCTTGGAGACAACATTGACAAAGATTTGCAGTGTGAAAAAGGACGACTAGGATTTGAGAGTACCAATAGTGATATGGGCCTATAGAACTACTTGCAATAAGCTGAGAATGTAGACTCCCTTTAAGTTGGTTTATGTTCTAGAATTAGTTGTCCCTATGGAATATTTGGTTCCTAGTCTCATAATTACAGCATTCACATATATGGATGACATTAGCTCTATTCAAGAGAGGCTTGCGTAGTTGGTAGAACTATAAGAAGACCTATTTATTGCAGGATTTCATCAGCAGGTACAAAAGGAACGCAAAAATGCCTACCATGATAGACATATCAAGAAGAAATCCTTTAAGCAAGGAGATCTAGTATTGGTATGTCACAATAAGTTTATGAAGCATCCAGGGAAGTTCAAAACACATTGTCTTGGGCCATTTGAGGTCACATATGTTACAAAAGGAGGAGTTGCGTAGTTGAATACATTGAATGGAGAGTGGAAGGAAGGTTTAGTGAATGGGAGCTGGTTGAAATTATACTATGATAACCATCTGCCTCGCAGCTCTCAGTAAAAGAAGGAAACAGGTCTAGGTACTAGGTGCAGCTAAAAATGGGTACCAGACACAGAAAATAAATTCTTCATAGGGAAGAAAGGGACAGAGCAGAAAGCATAGGTTGCCTTGCACAGTTTGAAGACGAAGAAAAAAAGAAGGTTCAGACCTAAAGTGCCTCGAGATGAGTCATATGTGAGTGTTGGGGGCCTTTTGGCCCTTGGTCATGGAAGTTTTTGAAGATTAAGGAAAGAAGAGTGAAGTATGAACTACGCGGAAAGCACATTGACTAAGATTGGGTTGAAGTGGCCAAAAGAACAGAAAAGACAGAACAAAGTAAGAGAAATAAAGCCATTGGATGGGGAGATCGAGGAAGATATATCATTAAGGAAGATGGACTGTGGACAACTCAGCAAGTGGAAAAATCCACCAATGGATGATTTGGAGCTCCTCACAGGAAAGAAGGAAAGACAGGTTGGTGAAGCCCTGAAAATGCAGGTCAAGTTGACCTAGGGTTTTAGACACTTAGGGTTTTGGTATTTAGGGTTTCGACACCTAGGTTTCGACTTAAGGTTGTCTGAGAGTCATTGTAATGTATAAATAAAGGTCAAGAGGACCTAGGATGGGTTCAATTATTTTATGATGGGTGGTTGTTGTTATTGTTGAGAGAGAAGTATTGTGTTGTGAGAGAAGTTTGTGTTGTAATATCTTCATCTGAGTGTGAAGATCAACCTTGCAGCTAGGTGCATAGGGAGGGGAGAGAATAAGAGAAAGAAAGAGATATATGTAAGCTAAGAGCGTAGATAGAATTGTATGTTTTCATATAATATCAAGAAACACATTTCTATGGACGTAGCCTTAGGGAGAGGGTGAACCATGTATATCTTGTTGTTGTTTTTTATTGATGCTTTGTTCTTCTTCTTTTTGTTATACTGTTATTGCATCATTGTGTTAGATATGAGATATCATTCCCGCAATAGGCTTAAGGACAATAAAGAATAACCAGGTTGTTGTTTGTTTTTTCCTTGAAACCACCTTGCATTTCCCCTGGTTGTAGACACTTGTGTCCTACAACCCCCTATTGCTACTTCAGGTGAGACTACATCTGCTTCGTAGGTGTTGCAGAAAGGGCCAATAGTTAGGGCTTGTTGGTGTATCATTAGAGATAAACCTTGGGTTTTCCCTTGTGCCAACACTGCTTCTTTACCAATTCCTCCATAAAACTCTATAACCAAATCATTTTTTTACTATCCTCTATAGAAACAACATACTCTACCTCTGTTGTGGAAAGTGAAACAACCTTTTTCGGTTTCAAAATCCAACTTACTATTATTCCACCTATAGTAAAAACATACCTTGTGGTGTGCCTCCTGTTATCTTTATCACCTACCATATATGAATCAGCATATCCCTGTAGAACAATGTTTGAACCTCCAAAACATAATGAATGAGTAGCAATACCTCTCAAATACCTGAGAATCCACTTTACTTCCTCCCAATGTTCTTTACCTGGATTTTTCAAATGCCTTCTTAGAACTCCCACTTCATGTGCAATATCTGGTCTTGTGCAAACCATCACATACATCAAGCTGCCAACTGTTGATGAATAAGGGACCCTGGATATGTATTATGTCTCCTCTCGTGTCTTGGGACACATTTCCTTAGTTAATTTGAAATGGTTGGCCACAGGTGTACTAACTAGTTTTTCATTCTACATTCTAAAACTATCCAACACCTTCTCTATGTGCTCGCCCTGAGACAATGTCATTTTACATTTTTTCATGTCTCTTGTTATTCTCATACCAAGGATTTTCTTTACAGAACCCAAATCCTTTATTTCAAATGAATTAGATAACTTCTTATTAAGCACATTTATATCTTTCATATTATACCCTGCAACAAGCATGCCATCTACATACAATAGCAAGATAATGCAGTTTCAATTTTCTAGCCTTTTAAAATAAACACAATGATCTGAATGACATCTAATATAACCTTGTTCTGTCATAAACCTGTCAAAATTCAAATACCATTTCCTTGGATCTTTATTTAGGCCATACAAGCTCTTCTTCAACCTTCATACCAAATTATCCTTTCCTTTGACCTCATACCCCTGTGGCTTCTGCATATAAATCTCTTCCTCCAAATCCCCATGGAGAATTGTTTTTTTACATCTAACTGTTCAAGATGCAAATCTTGTACTACCACAAGACTTAAAATCATCCTAATTGAAGTCATTTTAACAACATGAGGAAAAATTTCATCAAAATCTATACCTTTCTTTTGTGCAAACCCCTTTACAACAAGTCTAGACTTGTACCTCTTTTTTCCTCCATCTTCTTCCTTCATCTTGTAAACCCATTTATTCTACAATGCTCTTTTTCCTGCAGGAAACTGAACCAAGTTACAAGTCTGGTTATTTACCAAGGAATCCATTTCCTCTTTCATGCCTCGCTCCCACTTATTTTTGGTGCTACCTGCATTGCCTTTTCATAACATTCTGGTTCACCAGAATCAGTCAACAATAAATAATATAATGAAGGAGAGTATCGTTTAGGGAGTCTACTTAACTTAGTATATATTATAACAACACTTGTAGGTATTTGAGGTACCTTCTCATTCTGTTGTTGTACATTTTTATTTTCTGGTACCTTTGGAATTTCTTTTTCAATGATGTCATCAAGCACTGTGTATTCTAGTTTTTATTTTTTCTATTTCTTTCCCTACAACTGATCTTTGTACATGACCTTCTCATTGAATATGAAATCTCTAATCCTAATGTTTTTTTTATTTTCATAATCCCATAAGCGATAACCAAAATCATTAACACAGTATCCAATAAAGGTACACTTCTTGGATTTTTCCTCAAGCTTTGTTCTATTTTCTTTATCAATATCGACAAATGATTCACAACCGAAAGTCTTCAAAAAAGAATAGTTTAACTTTTTACATGTCCATGCCTCCTCTAGAATTATACCATCCAAAGAGATTGAAGGTCCTCTATTTATTAAGTAAACAACAATATCTACAACATATTCCCAGAACTGTAAGGGAAAACCAACATGCAATCTCATACTCCTTGCATGCTCCATGATTGTCCTGTTCATCCTTTATGAAACACCATTTTCTTATGGTGTTCCTGGAACTTTTTTCTCTTTATGAATCCCGTGGAATGAACAATAATCATCAAACTCCTTGCTGCAATATTCACCTCCATTGTCTGATCTAAGACACTTCAACCTTTTTCATGTCTCATTCGCAACCAAAGATTTCCATTTCTTAAAAGTATCAAAAACATCAGATTTTTGTCGAATGCAATAAACCCAAGTTTTTCTAGTTGAATCATCAATAAAAGTAACATAATAACGAGAGTCACCAAGAGATGATACCTGATCTGGTCCCCATACATTCTTATGCACAAGCTCTAACATCTCACTCTTCTTTTCTTTTTTGACTCTATGAAATCTGTCTCTCTTTTGTTTTCCATAAACACAATGTTCACAGAAATCCAAATCAATTTTTTTAAGATCTGGCAACAAATTTATTTTTTGAACTATCTGCATCCCCTTCTCACTCATGTGTCCAAGCGTATGATGCCACAATGTTGTATCCACTCATGTAGAATCTAAAGAGATATACGAGTCAATATTACCAATACATAAATACAATGTACCTACCTTCTCTCCTTTTGCTATCACCAATGATCCTTTGGTGACCTTCCACACCTTATATGTAAATATGGATATACAAATTTCACTTTTCAACTTCCCTGTTGAAATTAGATTTTTCCTTAGATATGGAATAGGTCTTACCTCTTTCAACAACCATTGGTTTCCATTTATTTTCTTTATTTTTACCTTTCCCATTCCAACAATTTTCTATGGTGCATCATCACCCAAATGAACCTGTCCAAAATCACCTTGAACATAATCTAGAAAATGTTTCGTATGGGATGTGGAATGAAATCAAGCCCCTAAATATACTACCCAAGACTCAGAAATATTATCTACATAAAGAATCAAAGCATCTTATAACACATCACCTGTTACATTTTCTTCCTGATTTTTTTCTTGATGTGCATCTCTTTGTTTCTTTGGAGCTCTACAGTCTTTCTCCAAGTGTCCCTTCTTCCCACAATTCGAGCACTCTATATTTCCCAGTTTGGATTTGGATCTTCCATTCATATAATTCCCGTGGTTCCCTAATCCCTTTCCTCTATCCTTTTGTCTTCCCTATTCTCCATGTTCAACTCATTGCCTGATGTCTCACATGTGTTTTTTCGTCGCATTTCCTCACTAAGGATAACACCAACAACATCATCAAATTTTAAAGTATTTGAACTAGAGAAAGAGTTAATTACAACCATGACCAAGTCATTCCAACTTTCTGGCAATGAGCACAAGATTAGAAGAGCCCTAAACTCATCATCAAATTCCACTTTTACAGAACTTAGTTGATTAGTAAAAATATTAAATTCATTTAAGTGATCTGCAATAGACCCACCTTCTAACATCTTCATATTAAATAATCTCTTTATTAGAAATACCTTATTGGACATTGAGGGTTTTTCATACAGTTTATTCAATGCATACATAAGCTCCTTCATTATCTTTTCTTTCGAAATATTGAAATCCATCAACGCTTTCAGGCTCAGTCATATCGTTCCTAGTGCATTTCTGTCAAGAACCTCCCATTCTTCATCCTTCATGGCCATCAAAGTTTTTGATATTCCACCCAATGGTAGGAATAGATCCTTCTAATATAAATAATCTTCCATCTACATCTTCCATAACTAGTAGTTTTTGTTGTTAAATTTCTCGACCCTAAACTTTCCATCTTCCACCATTGCTCCCACTCAAACTAGGAACCCTCTTTTCTTGTGAGTTACATTTCTCTCTGATACTAGTTGTTAGGAAAACATGATCGCAGAGAAATAAAATTAAAAAAATGTGGAAATAAAAAACATAAGATACATAATATAATGGAGACACAGATATACGTGGTTCACCAAATGTGGGATACATCCACCAGATAAATTTCCAAGTCCTTCCTTTATTATTATCCAACAAATGAAGGGATACAACCTACAACACACCCACTCTAATTTCCTCTTCTTTATCTCACAGTCTCCTCTCTCATAATACAATATTCACAATGATTCATAGCTACAATAATATTCCCTCATAAAAGAGGGTTTCCTTCTAGGTAAAAAAAACCTAACATAACTTCTACTGTCAGATCTATGACCTTATGATGAATGGTCCAGATTTACTATGAAACTAAAATATACATTTACAAGGAAATTTTTCCTTCGGGGGCACAGAGGGGGTAACTCCCCTCTACACTTCCCCGTGTGGAGGATTTTACATTCTTCTGGGGTGTAAAGTATTCATGGGGTATAAACACAACTAAGAAAAAAGACCTCTGAATCAGGAAGATAATAATGCTCCAAAACCAACAGGAAGAGCATGTATCCATAGATGTGGAGCTAATTTATTTTATCCCAGGTCTGCCATCTTAGGGGGAGAGTCTCACACAGTAGCTCGACAACAAAATGAAGGAGAAGGCATTGGTGGAGGAGATGAAAAATATGTATAACACAGAGAGAGGTTCATGCAGAATCATCATCAAGCGCATAAGTGACACATCAACAATGCTGGCCACCAAACTCATGGCTTGCAAAATTCTCAGGAAGTGCTATAAGGAGGAAGTCCCCATCGAGGTCATCGTGGTTGTAGCAAAGTGCACGGAGGGAATTATGCTCAGCTGGTCCCCGTACTTATTAAACATGTTCCTTGATGACTGCAAATATGTGCAGGATCAGGGAATAGAGTTTCATTACTCTTAGCTACTAGTCTTGATCGCATTGATTGAATGGAGGGATCCCTGATACACATATTTTTGTGAGTGGAACATTCATTTCCATGCAACACAATACGCATCGTTGGGGAACACTTCAGACCCCAAATTCAAAAGTACCAATGCAAGAACGTTTGCATGATATTATAACGAGCTAAAAGAGAGTATTTCCAACACTTGGAGAATTACTCCAGAAGTGGTCGCACAATACCGGGACATCACTAACTTCAAAGAAACCAGGAACACCATATGGATCCAATCACGAAGGGATCCCAGTAAGGATCGGATAAAACTTAGATACTGCGTCAAGAAAGAAGACGTGGAGATGGAAATAAGGGATTGGCAAGATGACTGGAGAATTCCAGTCCTCACTCAAGAGATGCCTACAGGTACGGAGGTCAATGCTGGGAAAATTCAGACACCTTCCAGGCATAAATATGTGCCTAAAATTCCAAATCCAATTCACAAGCTGACACAAAAAAAGAAGGGGGGTGTGCAAAAGAAAGGTACACAGGATGGACAAAAGGACACTACCCAAGAACTAAGAGAACCAGAAATAGGGGCTGCAAAAACACAAGAAACCCCGTCGAATTCCACCCCACATGAACCAAGCCAGACAAAGAGGCCAATCATACAGACTAGGGGTGCACACAAAAAGGCCAAGGCACACAAGAATATGCCATAATATACAATCATTGAGGATGACGTTTACCTTGTGGCCGAAAGAGTCCAAGATTGTGCAACTGAAGAGTTTGAATATGCCCAACACCAAAGAGGTCGAATTCAGGATGAGTTGGTCGACATAAGGCAGGTCCTAGAGTAGAGCATAGGCGAAAAAAGGGAAGACAAGGGAACATATTCATCCCCTGCAACATCAAAAGAAGAAGCCAACGTTGCGCCGAGGGAGCATTATATGATCAATACCATAACGCAGGCGATCCCGACCTTCCACATTACACCCAACATGTTGCACATGGATGAGATTGTATCCCAAGCACCCTTGAAATATATGGAATAGATAAGGTGGGTAATGGATTGGATACCAACTAAGGAACTATACAAACTCCAATTCAGTGTCCCGTAGGAGGTGTAGTCATGCACACGGACATAAGCATTAGAGTTGCAGTATACAAAGGATAACAAAGAGGCATTATAATTGGTGGTCAAGAAGGTTAAGCTCGATACCAAAGATGAGAAATACCACATAGATAGGATCGAGAAGGGAGTAGTTGTAGCCTATGACAGAATACCAAATAGCGCGCAGATATAAGATCCCACCACAATGTAGAATATTGACCATATTGTGAAATAAGTTCATCAATATCTGTAGAATATAGAAAACCTATGGGAATAAATCATTCCTATGACTCCCCCGGAGGTGAAGGAACAAAGGAGGAAATAAGTTGCAGGACATATGGATGAAATGGAACAAAAACTTAGCGCAACTATGGACTTGTTTGATAGGGCAGTGCAACTATGGAAAATGATAGAAGAAGATGACCAATTCCAACACTAGGACTAGGACGAGGAAACGATAAGCACATCCATCCAGGACCTCAAGAAGAGGTAGAAAACAATGAATATCATTGAGCACCTTAAAGGAGTACAAGACATGAAAAATATGAAAGAAGAGATAATAGCTCCACAGATGCATAAGAAGGACCAACAAGCTAAAATTGAACCTCTCCAAGAGCTAGCCACACAGATCATTGTGTAGTCAAAGGAGGAAAAGAAGAACATGGCACAAACACAGGCAGAGTGCACATAAATGATTCGGGAGGAGATCACAATGCAATTTTTAGATGTGCTCACAAAAAATGCCACGCGGGCTAAAATACAAGGAAGGGAACTTGCATACAAGTTCCACACTCTAGAAGGAGTTGTTAAAGGAGAGCGCAAAGCCTAGGTGGCTTAGGACGAGCCACATGTCAGTTTTGGGGGCCTGTTAGGCACATGCCCATATTGGGGAAAAGGCTATTTTTGGAGAGAAAAGAACGAAGTGGGAAAAGGATAGCTAGAAGGGAAAGCAACACATGTGAGGGAAGCATGCAAGGTGTGCATGAAAGGGAAACCAAACTACATTAGGGTTAGGGTTTTTGCAAGCGATTTTAATGGTTGATGAGACAATAATATGTATAAGTAGTACCTAGGAGGTCTAGGGGGGGACACAGAGAAGGATAAAAAGGATAGAGGATGAGAGAGTTTGTAAGTTGTAAGGATTGTAAGAATTGCAACATTTTGTACACTGGTGATCTAGAGAAGAGTCAAGAAATTTGATCCCGAGGCTGAGATCATAGGCATAGGAGCTTGGTGGATCTAGTCAACCTCACAGGGATCGGGAATCATGTGGATATTTTAATATCCAAGACTCTAACCACACACGACGCAATATATTGGTTAGACATAGTAAAATATCTTGAGAGACAAATATTTTGTTAATGTATCCTAGGAGGGGGTGAACCAAAATAGAACATGTGCTATGTGATTAAATTTTATGCATCTCCATTATTGTTAATGATTAAATGCTAGATAAATGAATGAAGGAACTAGTTAGGTCTGATATTTCACATGCACGAGTAAGAGTGACTGATTAATTAATATGTTAGACTAAATAAATGAATATCAAAACATACAATCACATATCCCCACTCATTCCCAGGATGCAAGGGTCTAAGTATTGCAACCACCGATAGAACTATCTCAGGTGAGGCTGTGCAGTGCACCTTGTTCACTGCGCTTCCTTCTGGATTACCAGGGAGCAGATAGTTTTAGAGGAATTTTGTTGGAATCTTGTTAAATATGAAATTGGGTCAACTTATGATATTAAATTAATATCAGAGTAGATAAAGTAATAGCCAACAAAAATGAATAACTAAACGCAATTATTTTTTATTTTTTGAATTCTTAGGAAATAAAATCACAAGTAAATGATATTTTTCATTTTTCAAAGCATAAATAAGGTAAAGAGAAAATAAACCCAAGACTAACAAAAACCCTAAACCACTTCTTCAAGACAGGGATTGACTGGAATCCATAGGAGGATCTATCGCTTATAAGTTTACCCTAAACCTTTAAATCGAACAAAAGAAAATAAATAAACTACATGGGTTCTTTACAAAGAGAAAGATAAACTGAATGTTTAACCAAACACAATTAACAAATATCCTGAAGAGTTCAAGAAGTCACGAGAAGCACAAAGCTTCTGAATAAGAAGTGGTGTCGATAAGTCAATTATCAGAGGGTTTGCGTGCATGAAGAATTCAACTTCGATATTAGAAATGATGGAATCCACTGGTGCAGGAAAGTATTCTCTAGGAGTTGGATCAGCTATAGTTTCTTATGTCTCGATCACTTCAAATTAACCCTCTTGATCTATCTTGTACGTCAATGGTGGTAGAGGTGGCTCCAACGTAACTAGTGGCAGGCCCTGAAGCCTATGTGAATGACGAAGATGTTGTTCTTCCAAATTGTGAAATGATCAACTAACACTCTAAGGTTGAGCTAGGATGAAACATAGAGCACACACTAAAAATTTTATAATGACAAATCAAGCAACAAATGACTAGTAGGAAGAACAATTGCACCAATTGACACTAGAGCAACATACTGGTGCGAGTGTAACTTGAACATGGAAACATCCTCTGGGTATACTCTACAAACTATGATCTAACATCTGCCATAGGTACCATGGTATACCCCCATATTCACCCATATAAGTCCCTAAAAGAAGACAACTAGGTTTCCAGCTGGCAGTTAGTCACCAGGAGGGTATAGTCGATAGTCGGCCTGATCATAATGAGAAGGAAAACAAATTCCAAATCCTTTCAAGTTTACCTAAGGCAAATGGTCTAGAATAAAAATGATTATATCGAATGGATTCTAGGTCCACAAGGCTCTATAGTCAAATGAAATCAACATAATTCCCAAGAACGACCCTCAATATACAATCCCCACTACGCTCGGTTTGGATTTGGAGGGGTTATCTCCTCTACCTTTCCTTACTCACCTCATGTTTATCCACTGTGTTAGAGGGGGGTCCCATATGACTCTTATGAAACTAGATTTTGACACTCCCTATCACAGAATCTTATGTTTTTTTAAGCGCCCCTAAAGAGTTTCCTCTCCACACCTATTTCAAGGCCCTAGAGCCTACACTACTTTGTGAACCATACAAAAAACATTCTAGTTGATTTTAAGTGTTAATCATTGATTTTAATTGGCTTGATTTACTCAAAAGGGTATGGAAGTGCAACTTATGGTGTTTACAAGAGACAAAATAGAAGAAATAAAAACTTTAGAGAATTTGTCCAAAAGAAAACTAGGTTCCACTACTGAAAAAATGGATTTTAAATATTTGTAAATGCAAACTTTTCGAAGTAGTATTCCAAGATCCTAAAATGAAAAATTTTTACTAGAACACACTTTTCATTTTACAATGTAAATGAAAACTGCTAAACCTTCAAGGAAAAAGAAAAGAAGGAACTTTGAAAAATAACTCTTTTCTTTTGTAATAAACATCTTATGCTACAACTACCAAACAAAAATGCATAACTAAATGCAATAATTTTTTATTTTTTGAATGCTTATGAAAGAATATCGCACGTACATGATATTTTTCATTTTACAAAGCATAAACAAGGTAAAGAGAAAATAAATCCAAGACTAACACAAACCCTAAACTATTCCTTGAGTGCGGGGATTGACTGGAATCCACAAGAGGATCTATCGCTTATAAGTTTACCGTAAACCTTTAAAGAGAAAAAAATAAAATAAAGAAACTAAATGGGTTCTTTACAAAGAGAAATATAAACCGAATCTGTAACCCAACCAAAAACAATTAACAAACACCTTGAAGAGTTCAAGAAGGCCTGAGACGCATAGAGTTGCCAGGAAATAATTTTTTTTTTTTTAAAACCTTCCAAAACATAGAGACACATGCTATGCACAAGAAGCCTGCGTATGTATGCAATATTTATACTATGAAGAACACATATGTACCCGGGTTATATAGAGGACAGGGCACATACACCTTTGCAAACTTTAAAAAATAAAAAGGTTTGGATAGATAACTGGGAAGGGAAGGATGGTAGGCACCTGGAAGGTGACCAAAGACCCTAACTGACTTAGTAAACTTGGAAAAATAAAAAATAAACTGAAAAAATCAAATCAAACCAAAATATCTGACTAAGACCCTAGAGAGACTCCCTAGTGGAGTCACCAATTTTGTTATGGGGAAAATCCACTTATACTGGGTCTAAGGTAAAGACAGAGTTCTAACTCCCTTAAAATATTTCTCTAACCTTAATCTACCCCAAAACCATCTAAAAAAAGTGACGAGAGAGAAAGGAAAGAGAGTTAATGAATGCACCTTTAGTCCTTGCAGTTGGTGTAGACATATTTCTCTTGTTTCTGCCTCCTAGATCACATATATCCTCCCAAAGATGACCTGCAAAAGATTAGAATACAATGAAACAACATATGTGATCTCTACTTATCACTTTAAAAGTATATACATAGATATAAATGTGTAAATTAACAAAATCATGTAAACATGGGGTTTTGGAACAAGGATGAACTCTTTTATTCAATTTCAAGACAAAAAGGATTACAACCTTTGTTGGAAACTGCTCCACAAACCAAGTTTGTGCTCCTCTATCATGGCTCTAAGTGAATAAATCCCACGTTATCTTCTTGCAAGCAACATATCACCAAGGGAAGGAGGAAGGGTTGCATAAGGAGAAAGAATGGAGGGGAAGGTTGAGGCTAAAACTTAGAATATGACGCAAATCTTGGGCTAAGAAGGGGAATGTATTTTGGAAGAGTTTTCTTATTCTTTTTCTTGTGTTCATAAATGACTCCCCAATACCTCTTTTTATATGAGGAAAATATGGTTATTCATTTTGGCGATGGGCTAAAAGGGGTAAAATGGTTAGGAAACCCTCAATATCCTGTAAACTCCACCAAATTCCACACAATTCTATATTTTTTGCAACTTTTGGAGGTAAACATGGGATATCTAGCATGAAACATACGTGTGTACGTAGACTAACTAGCATGCATCACATGTTTGTATGTGGGCTATTAGTTCAGTAGGGCATGTACACTCTCCAAAAAATGGTTTTTAAAAAGGAAGCCTCAACAATATTTTGGAAAATTATGTAAATGGAAGGGCCAATGTCTTGTATGCACAGATAAGATATTTTTGGACTATAACACAAATAAGGATCAAAACCTAGGGAAAGTGGTTGGGTTTCAAAATTTCTTAATGTTTTTTGAGTCATGGTGGCTTAAGGAACACAACCAACATGGTGTCATGGTGTCAACACTTACGACACTCAATAAAGTGATAGCGACATTGATTAAGGTGTGTACGACACTTGTGAAAGTTCATGAAACAATTAGTAAGGTGCATATGAAACTTTATGAAACTTAAGGCGCGTAAAATATGAGACACCTAAGTGTGACATTTTGGTGTGTAATAGATGGCCCCTAAAGTGTGAGGTTAGAAGAGAAACTGATGGACAAAACAATTTACAAAAATATCTATGAAAGGGTGTCAAAATAGGAGAACCTAGAAGAAGTTGCAAATAACCATCAAATAATATATATGTATCATTCCTGAGTCAACCATACCTATGATTAAAATAGAGATCGATTCAAAGCATTGTCGACGACCAATAGATTGCGGATCCATGAAAAATATTGACTAAGGATATGGACACCAAAGATACAATGTGGATCCATACCTCCATGACATGATTAAGTCATAGCCACAAAAGAATACATAGTGGAGCTACAATATGACAAAACAACATAGCCAGAAATCAATACAAAGTGGATCTATGTGACAACATATACATCAGTGAGATTTCTAATATGGTGGTTATACTGGAATCTTCTACATACCTAAATGATATCCATCATACCATGGGTGAATCACATAACAGAGTGATTTCCCAACCTAGGGTCTTCACATCGATGCCAAAATAGTACGAATATATCCATGTGAATAGATGAGTGCATCTCGAACATGTTAGAAACCACTTGATTACCGGTCATTAATGTATACTGCTAATAAGTGCAAGGGAAATATCCAATGATGAAAATGAATCCCAAGGTACCCTAGTACATTCCAGTAAATGTGAATAAATGAGATGATGTAGAACATCCATGGAATCATTCAATTAGAGGTCAATGGGGTAAACCTATTGTCGAAGGTGAGGAAACATGCCATTGAGGCATGTAGGCTTCCAAGGTACTAACTGGTTTCTAAGTCTAATTCCTAGATAATGTGTTGAAGTTGACATGAACAGACTTGTTTAAGGAGGGCCATGATGTATCCCCCATCATCGACACAAAATTGACACAGGAAAGTGATGTAAGATGATAGATCAAATGAGGACAAACTAAAACATGTATGAAAGATGGTAATATTGTATAATGGTTGGTTTGAGATGAAACTTCCCTTGAACATTGTGAGGCACAACAAGTAACTTGGAAGCATTGAATTGACTGAGAGATAGACCAAAACATAGTTCTACGATCACCAGGGAAATCTTCAGGTTAGATGAAGGAGTATGAGAACTCATGGGATTGGTATGACTTAGAGACAAGAATATTATCCAACTGTAAAACGAGACGAAAATAGGTGCCATGTTCAAGGGTGACAACAAACAATAGTTATGATGATTTCCAAAAACTTCACCCACTTCTTTCATTTCCCCCCCCACCATGGTTGGTGAGTACCTCTTTGTTTTTTAATGATCCTGAGGAGGATAAGCTGTTCTTGGTATAGCTCATCTTCAATGAGTCCCTCGTCATATGTTTAACGAACTTGAAGAAGAAGGGGTTCGACCCCATATGGGTGCTTCAATGCATGTTGTATGAGTCCAAAGAAGGAAAAATCAATAGTATTTTTATGTTTAGAGAGACTAAAAATATCCTAAATACAACTCCATTGATGTTACTTTTAGTAAATGTATTCCCCCAATCCCGAAAAAGTGTAAAGCAATACAAGGGAGAACTCTTCTAGTCATGATTGACTAGAGTATACCTTTTTCGTAGTTGGTCTTGTGAGGCCGAAAAAGGGATAAAATACCACTCGAAAGACAAATCTTCATGGTTTAACGAGCTCAAATGATGACAAAGTATTCTCGTAGTCTATTTCATTTTTTAACAATCTTGGCACATAAAGAGAATTGTGCTCAAAATCCTCTATTTCATTTTTTAACGAGATTGACATAGAAACGTGAACTTTGCTCGAAGTTGGTTTTATTTTTTAACGAGCATGAAAATGATAATAAACTATGCTCAGTACAATACCCTTGAATGAGCCTCTTCCCAACATGATCTCCATCAGTTTCTACATTGAGCGATACCTATTGGTGGGTTTTTTCCCAACATAGTGTTTAGAGGTTGGTAATTTTCCCCCAACATCATTATAAGAAGTTGTCAGTTTAAATTTAGTATGATGTCAATAGGTTGGAGACATTCCCCCCAAAGCTTTGATTCATCCAATGACTCTTCTTTTTCACTCACGTAGACTCCTAGATACTAATAGGAATAGGTTCACCAGAGAGGGAGGAATAAAAATGATCAATTCAGACACGCAGAGGAAGGGAAGGTTTAGATACTAGATCTTGTGGAAGATGTGATGGTGCAATGGCATATGGGATAGGAACTAACCAAGTATTGACCAATTTATATTATTGTCGCACTGTATCCATAATCATGTTTAACTTGGAAACCTTATGTGTGGGGTCAAGGGAAGTTAAGGGAAAAAATACCATGAGTGAGGAATCCTTCAAGACACCTACCCCCACACTTTCTTAATGAAGATCGAATTGTCTCAGTAAAGGGATGTTATTCACTAGGGAACTATGGAGATATGGAGTGAAATAATAAAATTAGTCAACAATCACAATTTTCCCTTGATGGGGAAATTTAAAAATATGAAAAATTGAAGAAGCGACAATTGTCATCGCATAGAACCAATAGTGACTAAGCAATAAATTATAATCCATAGGCATGTCAGCCACTTCAATGTCAATGGAAACAAATTTTCCCTTTAATTACACATTGAAATATTTCAAGAGTTACTAAGGTTGGAAACCATTTCCATCAAATGATTTAGGGGTGGTAGAAGATGATTTAAGTTCAAGAGAACCAATGGTTCTCCAATAGGACAAAGACATGACACATGTAGAAGCTCCTTCATCCAAAATAGTGCGATGGATTTTATTCCCACCAACCATAGCTTGAATTTTGAACCACGGGTGGTGGGAGAGATTTAGTTTAAAATAATCCATATTAAACATAATCATATTTGACACCAATGGATCCACATCTACAATGGATGATAACAAGGTTCTATGTTGACTTGGATAGTTTTGTAGAACTTCTATGGTCAACATGGCATAAGGTGCTTGCGCTAAATATTCAACAATGTTGTATTTTTTAGTAGCGCAGGAACTTGGATTGAAGATTGAATTTCAAATTGTGCCCTTGGGTGGGTGTAACACTAAATCAACAACATGCCTCTCAATTTGAAGAGGGGTGGAGGATGGAGGAGGAGCGGAAGTGGAGGGCTTATCAGTAGCACCTCTATTGGCATGATTATCTGGAGCAGTGTCATAAGTCTTAGATTTGGTTGTTAAACTAACTACCCCATTACACATAAGGACCTTATGGATTCTTGAGGAAGCATCCTCATGGTGAGGATGACCTATGTTTCCCCCTTGCGTAGGGGAAGGATTTTTTTCAACCATTTGTTGTTGCTGAATCAAAAAAGGATTAGTTAATAATATAGGTTGGGAGGTACCCTTCATAAATTTAGAGACTTCCTCACGATGAGGGAAGTATTTCATGTAGTGGTCCTCCACACAAATCATGCAGGGAAGATTATATTTCCGTTTCTGTTGGGTATCAATAGTTTTTTTACTCTCTTGTTGGTTATAAGAATTCTTGGACTAAACATTGTTTTTCTTCTTACCTCTAGGTTGTTGAGATGAAGTGGACTGGACTACATTCACCTCGAAGGTTTTTATAGGAGAGAAAGAATTTTTGGTAACAAAACCCAAAATTCCATTGACATGGGAATCCAGAGTAGATATTGATGGATCATTCCATGGTCAAGGATCATGATGCATCAGACAATAAATCATGTCAAACTGGGAATATAGAAAGTACAAATATTGAGCACAACTAATTGATTGCTCCTCAGTGAAAACACCTCCCATTGTGATATCTCTAGAAATGGGTGGAAAAAGTTACTTAGTAAACCAATCTATCATGATTTGATCTAGAATGGTATATGTTATTAACCATCGTCGCCTCCTCCACGCATGAATATGATTGAAAATGTGAGTGGAAGTGGATTTACTAAGATAATTCAAAATCTCTGTATCGGTTTCATATCAAATCAATAGCTAGAAATATGTCAAAAAACCCATAGCTAAAGTATTGAAGTCACTAAATGAGTGTCACAATAGTTCAATATACCATTTGGCTTCTGTTCTTATGAGGATTCTCTGGAAGATTCATAAAGGAAAGGAATCGTCCATCAAGGAGTTTGAATAACACTAGAGATGGAAGGTCATTACATGGTTATTAGTGTCTTCTCTAGGTTTCCCATCACATTTCAGGATGTCAGGCGGTAGTTTGGAAGGGATAGGGGGGGGAAATGGGGCATGCAATATGGGATCATTGGTCAAACACAATAGATCAGGAAGATCTGATGTAGAAAAAAATGGAAGTTTCTATCTAGCTTATGGATATTGGTAGTAATCATGTGAGATAGAAACACAAGTAGGACCATACATAGGTTGTGATGGGATGGAAAAATTAGATGGTCCTCCCATGTACTGTGGTTGACCCCCCATGTATTGTGGTTGACTTGAGGGTTATCCCATGTACTGTGGTTGACCTGGTGGTCCCCCAAGTATGGAGATTGGCCCAATGGACCTCCCATATACTGTGTTTGAGGGGGTTGTGGTGTTGGAATCACAAGGTTCGTAGATTTATTGGGAAAATTTCCTTGCTAAGGAATTCCTACCAGATTAGGTTTAACCCATAAAGTATTTTCAAATCCTAGATATGGTTGTCCAATATACAGAACAATAGTATGTATGGAAGGACTTGCAAGAGTGTTTTACCCCTAGGTTTTTTGTTGTGGCCCCCACATAGGATTTTTCCCCATAGTTGAGGGTTGCCCCCAACAAAAGGTTTCCCCCTAGCTAAAGATTGACCTGCAAGAAAGGGTATAGGAGAAATACCCATTTGTAAAGTTGGATATGTAGGGTGAGTATCTTCTATAAATGTGGTTTTTTGAATGAATTGACTATTCGCCATATGACTGATTGGACCACCAAGTAAATCACTTGGTGTGTGCATATGTAGGAATAGTGAAGAAGGAATATTATCCAGCCCATGTGTAGAGGGAAATGTATTCACAAGTGGTTGTGTTAGAGTAAACTATCTCATGAATGTTCCCAGTGAAGAAGAATCACCAATAGTAGTGATTTGTGCTCTTTGATACAGACCCCCCTTCTCTCCTTGGGGCTCCTCGACCTCCCGGTCAAGGATATTCAATTCTGAGTTGAATTGGCTCTTTGAAACTTTAATGGTCTCACATATGATTTAAAACAGGCCCTTTCATTACTCTAGTATAGGTTCTATGGCACCCATGACCTCTTCCTTCATGTTGTTGAACTCTCAGGTTTCAGGTACTATCTCCTCTCTCCTTATCCCTCTCCCATATGTGACGTCGGGCTATGTCATCGCGTAAGCACATTATTATGGGCACGGCCTAAAGTGGTTTTAGGCCACACCAGTTTTCTCCTCGCAATTCACATCCAGCTGCCACGTCTACCTTTTCCAATAATGTGGTTTCAATTGCATCCTGCTCTCATATTTTTAAAGTCCGAGCACTTTCTGTCCCTACAATGAAGCATGACCATTGATCTTGTGATCTTAAGTGGGGCCTCCCGATCGACGGTTCATATCTGGTCCTTTCAAATCAACACTCATGATTTACTTCACAATTCAGGTTTCAAGTTTCCAACTCTCAAACCTCACTTTCTCAACAATGATAGATCTCCTGCCACGTTTCCTCCTCAAATCGACGGCTCTAACCGTTTCAGGATTTCAGACTTTGAAAATATAAAATCTTGACGTCATCAACGCATGCTCCCTCCACAACCCACAGGTCGGAATGTCCACGTCAACACAAGATCTTTCCTTTACCACTGGCCCGAAGAACTCCAAACGGTTCTTCTATTTCCCTATCGGAAAGTCTGCACCCACAACAAACTCTCATGGGATCCCCTCTTTACACTTGGGAGATCAGATTTCACAACTTCATGAATCCGGTGGTCGAGCGTTGGTCTCTCAAATCCCCAAAACCTGACACAGTCAACGCTGACCTTTCCTCTTCCCTTTTCGGGATTTTCCCTATCGCGATTTCGACAGTCGCAATGTCGAGTAACTTGCTCCCACAATTCCCGAAACCTGATTTGTTGAAACTCCGATACACTCGCGAGCTTTGACTTTTCAACGCCACCTCACTTCTGTCGGGACTTCGGACTTCACAATATCGAAAATCCTAATGAAAATGTTTCGGGACTTCACCCCATGAAACTTCGAAATGGCATGCCACCTGTCCACCTTGTTGACTCCTATGGTCCCACGTCATGCTCTTGGCCTTCAGGATTTCTCGTTTCGTGATTTCGCGATTCCCGTTGCAAATTTTACGGGACTTCAACCTACGAAACCCCGATATGGAAATCCACGTGTAAATCCAATGGCCCTTGTGGCTTCGATCTACGGTCCTACCCCTCCTGAGCTTAGAACCTCTATGGAATACTTGCCATATCTCCCCTGCTCCTCCGTGAGATCTAACGGCTCATGAAAATTCACAAATTCTCCTTAGAGAATCCAGTCCGTTCGTTCTTTCCTCTGAGAACCTCTACACAACTAACCAAGGTGTTTCTCTCTACGAAACTCGTCCTCCTGGGGTCCGACGTTGCTATGCTTTCCTTCAAACTTTCAAACGTACTTGGCCTCTTTATTTCCTTCGACTCTTCCAAAGGTATAATTCCTTATTATCTTTCTCCAACATTGAATTCTTCAGGAAAACCCCTACATGCACTCCTTGTAGTAGACTTTCAAACACTTCCAAGTGTTGAAATCCTTCGACTCTGCACACACCTGCAACAACAGTGTCTCAATGCTTCACTCAGGTCCACAACCCTGAGACTTCACTCATCTTGTGCACTCCTTGCACGGCTCCTGTGCCCAACTGCACTTCTGAGTGAATGAGAACAAAAGATATTTCTCCTGATATTTCAGAGACAAACCTCTGAACACCTTGTCGACGCACTCCTTGCAGACAATTCAACTTCACTCCTTGCAGGAACTCTTGCTCAAATAGAGAAACAATTGAAACTCATTCCTTCTCCCTTTCCTCACAGATTTCAGACATTCAACAAGAAATCATTCATACATATCATAAAAGAAAATGTACAGAAGAAAGACTGAAATAACCATGAGCATAACACTTAGCATACATACATAGAGAACAAACACGACACCATGAATTTGAATCAAAGCTTTCTCTATTAATCCAAATTTTTGTACATGGGTGTTTTCACATAGCTCTTTGCTTCTCCTCTATGCTCATAATCCCAATAATGTTACAATACACAATGAGGGTGTTTATATCTCGTTTCCCTCTTGCGCTCTAAAAACTGTCTAATCTAGAATTAAATTCTATCTACTTTACATTAACTACCATAAATGCCTTCTATCTACTAAGGACGAGAGAAAATTGCTCAAGGTCTGTTTACATTATACAAGTACGCTTCTTCTTAATGGATTCATTTAATATTGTGAAATAACTTCAAGGTGATTTAAAAAAAATTGTTGGGTGCTTTTCCAGTTGTCCATTGTCTCTGCGCTGGCTCACTTGAGATGCTCCTGCATCATACTCCCTGGCTTGAAAATTTTCATGGGCTCCTGTCCATGAGCTCACGCACTGAGTGTCCATGCTTCTATACCTCCGCTTCGTTCTCCCAGCTGGCATCTTCAACTGGATGTTTCTTGCATTTGACTAGATACTCAAAGTATTGCTTCCTCCTGGTCTTCTTGCTTACTCTTTTATCCAGTATGTGCTCCATCTGCGGCTTATCTGCAACTGGTATATGCTTTGTCCATTGGATCACTGGTTACTCATTTCCTGTCTTTGCTACCTCAACTTTATATGGGTACAAATATGAGATGTTGAATATCAGAGAAATTATGATCCCATCAGGTAATTCAATCTCGTAAGCATTCACCCCAAATTTCTTCAAGACCTTACATGGTCTGATTTTCTTCATTTTCAGCTTATTATATGTTCCTCTCGGGAACCTTTCCTTTCTCAAATGTGCCAGAATAAAGTTACCAACCTCAAATTGAAGTTGTCTCATGTGTTGATCTACTCTATGCTTATACTCCTGACTTGAATTCTGCAATCGTTCCTTCACCTGGATGTGAAGTTCCTTCATCGCCTCTGCGAATTCTTCTGCACTAGCACTCCTAGTTGAAATCTATTCTGAATCCCTCAATTCAGAAATTCCTCTCGGCTGCATGCCATAGACAATATGAAATGGACTCTACCCTGTTCTCCTGTTAACTGAGTCGTTATAAGCAAACTCTTCCTGTGGTAATATATTGTCCCGCTGGCTGTGGTGTTATGTCACCAAGCTTCTCAGCAAGTCTCCCAGACTTTTGTTCACCACTTCTGTATATCCATCCATCTGAGTAAGATAAGCTGAACTAAATGACAAGATAGTTCCCAACTTCTTCCATAAGGTCCTCCAAAAGTCCCCTATGAACTTAGTGTATCTATCCGAAACTATGCTTCTTGGTAAGCCATGAAGTCGAATGACTTCTTTGAAAAACAAATTTGCAATGTGAGTTGTGTCACTGGTCTTCTGACATGGAATGAAGTGTGTCATCTTGGAAAATCTATCCACCACCACAAAGATTGAATAAAAACCACTTTGCGCTCTTGGCAACCCCAATACAAAATCCATGATAATTGCATCCCATGGCCTCTCAGGTATGGGCAATGGTTGATAAAACCTTGCATTCTGTATTCTTCCCTTTGAATGCTGGCAAATTCTGCATCTGTCCACGAATCTCTTGACATATGTTCGCATTCCCGGCCAAAAATATGACTCATTCAATTTTGCGAACGTCTTGTCATGACCAAAGTGCCTTGCCAATCCTCCATTGTGTTTCTCCTTCAGCAAGTTCTCCCTCATGGAGCATTTTGGAATACACAGTCGATTGCCCTTGAACAACAATCCTTCATGGATCATGTATTCTATCCATTGGATTCTGTCCCTAAGAATTGGATTCTCAGCTGCTTCATATGCCTCTTTAAAATCCTGATCATCCTTGTACATATCCCTGAGATCATCAAAACCCAACGTTTTGACTTTGAACTCCTGCAACAGAAAACACTTCCTGCTCAAAGCATCAACAACTTTGTTAACAGTACCCGAAATATGTTTAATCACAAAAGTGAAATTATGCATGTACTCAACCCATTTAACATGTCTCTGATTCAACTTTTCTTGTTGAGTCATGAACTACAATGCATGATTGTCACTGTATAAGACAAATTATTTCGGGATCAATTAATGTCTCCATTTCTTCAATACCTGAATGATAGCATAAAACTCCTTATCATAAGTGGAGTACTTCACTTTCTCCTCATTCAGCTTCTCGCTGAAGTATTGTTGTTGGGAAATTATACCCTACAGACTAACAAGATAGGGCTTAAACTTGCATGTAGATCATGACCCTTAAGAAATTACTTTTAACCTTCTACCCCAAACCTAAAACCCTTTTTCACATGCAAACAAGGATAGAACCAAACTAACCTTTTTATCGATGGTTGGTGTAGATCCTCCGTTGTGCTTTGTCTCCTTGCTTCTGTTGCTCCTTCCAAAAGCGATCCTGCAATCAAAAAAAAACTATGCATGCATGCTATTGTTCTACTAGAGGGTTAGAGATTAATCATAAATCAAATAAAACATATAAGACTCGTGCATTGGGACGAGAAAAGTACTCTTTATTAATATCAAGATAAATCAACTTACAATGATAATAGAGATCGGCCACCATTCCTTGATCCTGATCCTGGGCTCCTCCTCTTCTTTGTCCTCTAACTGCTTTTCTTGAATTCTCCTAAAGCTTGAGGAAAGGCTAAAGGGTTGGGACAAAACAGATTCGACAATTGGGCAACGTTTATTTGCTAAGATTTTCCTCCTTTGAATAGTACACCTACCCCTTCTTTTATAGGCTAGAAGGAGCTAGGGTTTTAGACGAACTCTCAGACATGCATGGCCGGGAGTTCCAGTTAACTCACCCAAAGCTTTTCGTTTCGTCGGCAACTTTCCTGATTTTTTGCTTTGTTAGGTAAACGCAGGTTGTAATGGGCCAACTTGCGTTCCAACGCGTGCAGCAGAAGGCCTTCCAGCGTTCCAACATGCCCAGTAATGGGTTAGGACGCGGGTTACCTATTTTAAGAGGTTTTTTAAGAGTTTGTTCAACATGGATTTGGCAATGAAGGGAAATGAGTTGGCCTGATGCCAGGTAAGAATGGATGGTGCAATTTAGGGTTATAATAGATGCCCCCTAATGTGTGAGATCAGAAGAGCATATGATGGCCGAAATACATTACCAATTCTTTACCAATTTGTACTGATATGCTGAATGAGTGCACCCAGGAGTCAGGAATCAGGAGGTGTCGTCTGCAAAAAATATCAAATGTCTCACCAAGGCGGGCATACCCATGCTCGGGATAAAATAGAACCATGGCTACCAATCAAATACACTCTAGATCCATGTCAAACAACTATAAAGAGTAGCCACAAAAAATACACAGCGGAGCTACATCTCGAAATCAGAAAGATATACATAGAAAGTATACATCTCTCAGAAGTTGATTCGTCCTGATGGTTGTACTTCAGAGCTTGAGCACCAACTTCAAAATATTCTAAAACTCGGGTAGGAGTGTAATATGAATGTACGACTGCACTACCCAGAGGTCTTCAACGGCTCGTCGGTTATGGACTTGATAATCTTAATGATCGGACTGAAGGCTTCAGTGATTTCGAACAAAGACTTGACTGGATGTTCAGGATGGTCGGGTATGCGGACAAGAGACATATTGCAGAGGGGCCGAATCAGGCTAAATAATAAAGTTTCCTTGGACAATAGCACGACAAGTGATAAGACTCAGGCAGCATATCTGTTAATCATAAGTCTACGAAGCAGGAGGCAACGCAAACTCTCCATATGTTTGGAAGAGTAACCAAACGGTGGAGGACACAACTCAAGATAGCGAGCAAAGCTTCCTAAGGTTGTACTACATCCCAAAGTCTGATGAATCAAACGGACAGATGTGCTTTATCCAAGGGCGACTCATAATGATGCCAATAAAGAAAATACTTTTCCCATCCTCTTTTTGGGGTATATTTGATTTTTTTTTTGTTCTTTTCGACGATTTTGTAAAAGAGTAAAGGAATATTACGTTACAGTGGAGGAACAAGTACGACAAACATACAAGCTCAAGGCACAAGGACAAGACTGATGTTCTAGGGAAATGATACTCGGGAAAAATCCTCCAATGGCCAAAGGTATTAAGACGCAAAAGCAAACTGTACTGAAGCTGATGGGTAAAGGATGTGAATGCGGTTGATAGAACACACAATGGTAACGTCCTTCGATGTAAGTTTAACGAGCCCAAAGAAGGTAAGCTCGGTGATTTTTCACGTTTAGAGAGTCTGAAAAAGCATAAAAGGAAACTCCATTGGGGTACCTTTTTCGTCAATAGTCTAGTCGGTTCGAAAAAGGGTTAAACTAGCACCGATTAGACATCAATTCAAAACCATTTTAACGAGTGTGAAAAAGGACAAGATCACTCGACGATTTTTTCACTTTTAAGGAGTCTGAAAAAAGCTTAACTATGGACTCCGTCAGGAATATTCTACTGGACCAATTTAACGAGTGTGAAAGAATAAGGTCACTCGACAATCTTTTCAATTTTAGGGAGTCTAAAAAGAGCTTAACTATGGACTCCGGGGGGGGTTTCTTTTTCGTAAATTTAGTCCCTCGGGCCCGAAAAAGGAATAAAATTATACCTTAGGATACTCTTCTAAAGAATTGGAATTCGATAGAGTATTCCTTTGTTCGTACAGTTGACCATCTAGACCGAAAAAGGGGTAAACTACCGCCAGATAGACGTGATTTTAAATTTCAGTTTAACGAGCATGAAATGTCACAAGATCGCTCGGCAATCTTTTCATGTTTAAAGGGTCTGAAAAAGGGATTAAAAGGAGACCCATTATGTTTTAGGAGTCCGCGGGGAAAGACAAAGAGTGAAAAATACCCATGCAAATGAGGCTCAAACTTGTATTCCAGAAAGACTATACGGACTCTCGAGCCTACAGTGTTGTTTAGAAACGGCATGGACAACATAATGAAACCAGGAACTATCTAGGGAATCCATGTTTTGGAAAGCTCCACCACCAAGTTGCGACACCTCTAGAGAAAATATGATGGTTCCGTGTCACAACCGGATGGGGTCGATCCTATATCGTAAGAACAAAAAGGCAACAAGATGCAACAGTGGGGATGGAATCCTACCCTATATGTTCAAGTTGATTTTTGAAAAATAAATAAAAAAATTATGGACCGTCCATGTATATATTTTATTTTTATTTTTTGAAACTCAATGAAAAATGTCCCAATACCTGATCAAATCCCTCCCATATAACTCCTGAACCACTCAAAATGGTTTTTGGTATAAAGAAATTGATAAAAGGGGCCAAAAGAGTGACAAAAAGAGGCCAAAAAGTCTATAAATAGAAGTTGGCAGCTCATTATCACCATTTTTGATTTGGAAATTGACTCTAGAGCCAAAAGACCCTCTTTGCCAAAGATCGTGATTCTGGGAGCTTTAGTGGACGAAACAGACTTCTGCTTGGACCAAGTAAGTACAAACTCCCTCATCTTGCATTTCCATACTTCATTTATTGTTTTTGGGTGCGTTTTGGGGGTGGTCGTCGACCTCCAAGAGGTCGACCCTAGCCAAACGCGGGTTGTCCAGGGACAGCCCGCGGGTACCCGCGCGCAAGGTCAAAACTACGCGCAGGTACCCGCGACTGTCGCCTCAACAGCCCGTGGGCTACCCCCGCGCAATGGAAAAATGGGTGTGAAATATCTAAACTCCCCCTTTTTTTTCTTTGGTGTTTGGCAGTATGTATGTTCATTGGAGAGAGAGGGATCACGAGGCTGCCAATGAGGCAGTGGATGTAGATCCGAATGTGATGGCCATGCTGACGCAGTGTGGCTTGGTGAAGTTTTTCCTATGTCCGTTTATGCGCGCTCAACCCAGGATACTGAATGCCTTGGTTGACTACCGACACCCAGATGTTGAGGCCTTTATGATAGAGGGGAAATCCTTGGTGCCCACCACCGAGGATATTTACTTTTTGACAGGCCTCTCGAGGAGAGGGGAACCTGTCAACTTTCAGACTTTTCCTGCGGGGCCGAGCAAAGTCTCAGAATTGATAGAGGAGTACTGTGAGGCTGGGACCGATCAGAGATATTCCTCAGTTCCTGTGAGTAGGATTACCAGCCTCTCCCTCCAGACCATCTTATCGCTCATTGGGTGAATTACCGGCTCTGCATCCGTACACCAGGCTTCGCGCGCACAGATGAACTGTGTGATTCAGTGCATGAATGCACAAATATTTGACTGGAGCACCACACTACTGGCAAGCATGACAGGGCAGCTGACAGCTTGCAGACAGCGAACACACAGGAACTTCGGGTTCGGGACCATCCTGTGTTCGTTCTTTTCTAAGAGAGTTCCATGCTTCAGTCCTCGGTTGACAAGACGAGGACATCTGGCGACTTTCCCTGCAGTGTGCAGATGGGCAGCATTGCTGCCGCGACAGGGTGGTGGGAGGACTGTTGAGGCCTTCAATGATGACTTCTTCACGTGGCTGTTGCAATAGATCCCGGTGATCGACGATTATCCATATGCAGGGATCGACTTTTCTAGAGATCCAGCGATACCACTGCCTCCTGGTGAGGAGCGAGGGGAGATGGGTAAGTCTCCACCTATCTAGTTTTTTTGTTTTCATATGTAATTTTTATGTCTTTTTGATATATATATCATGTTTTTGTCTAACAGAGTTTTTGATGGGTGTACATTGTGTTGCGTGCAGATGTGGGACCCGTGCGACCTGCCGATTATGCACGGAACAGGCGTCGCCCACAACCAGAGGCCGCAACTGCTGCTTCCAGGGAAGCAGCAATAGCAGGGAACCTCCGAGCAGGAGAGGCTGAGAGGGCTCTTAGGCGTATTGAGCGGAACTTCACTGAGCTCACTCGCACAATTCCCATGGCAGAGATAGAGGACTATCCGCCCTCGATGCAAACTCATATTGTGGGGGTACCTTGGACATGGGTCCGATTGTTTAGGCGTTTGGGTCGGGTTGTACATGATTATAACAGGGCCCATAGGCCCTGAACAGCCTTGAGAATTTTATGTGCCACGAGCACTGATATGTATATATATTTTTTGAGGGCATAAGCCCCAGTGACTCGTTATGGTTCCCATTTTTTGAGGTGCTTGCGCCCATCTATGTACTCTGAGTATTTTCGGATGTTTATATATGGTTTTTATTTCTTTTATGTGTCTTTATGGATTATGTGTGCAAAAATGTATTTACATGTGTAAGATCATGATCTTTTTATGTGTGAGAAAGATGCCAATCTAAAATGTGATTAGCTAGAGTATCTGTGATTTGATTTAGACTCCTAGGAACATGAAAATATGTAATATAATCAAAGTTGTGTTCCAAGAGACGTACCCTAAGGAAT
>ML793905.1:58238-72953 GCA_009831015.1 Picea engelmannii
TCAGACTGGATTTCTAGCTCTGAGAAACCTATCGCTTTGGTAATTTGCTTCCGATAAACTGGGTTTTTTGCTAATTCTACCAGAGGGATTGGTATCTTAATTTTATTTGTCTCATTTTCAAAACTGAAAACTCCTCTCACCTTGTCTGTTTCTTTAGTTGGGACTTCCAAATCCTTCCTTTCTGACTTATTCGTCTGGACCGCTTTATTACTCATGGTCTTGGCTAAAGGTGTAATTTTATTAGCTGTTTCGGTTCCTTGTTCTTGGGTCTCAACTTTTATCACTTCGGACTCTTGTGTGCTTACTACTTTCACTTTGTTTTTAGGTAATAGGGTTTCTACCAAAGTAGGCTCATAAGTTTGACCTCTTGGGAGAATTTTCTTAGGTTGAGTAGCTGAAATGGGCTTACTCTTAGATCTCAAGTTATACTTCAGTTGGACCTCGGCCATTATCATTTCGGTTTCTTGTTGAGAGCCACAAAAGTCAGTATGATCTCTTTCTTCACCCTTAACCGACGGTTGTTGAGTGTCTAGAGATTTTTCATAATCTTCTCTAGTCAGATATGGTTGTGTGCAGTCATCACCGAAGTTCGTGACATCATTATCCGAATCTCTAAAATCTTGGAGATCATTCGCTCCTATAAAATTTTTGTTCTTTAGGGGAGCTTGTATTTTTTGATCTTCGTTTTTTATTTGTCTTTGCTGGTTTGGGGGGTTGGGGTTCCTCTTGAAATCCTTTTTGGTGAAAGAATCATCTTTGGCCTGTTCTAGCTCCATTCTAGATATTTTATTAGACAATTCCTTAATTACCCGGACCATATCGTCTACTTTGTCATCTGTATATCTATTAGACCCTGACGGCCCTGCTTGTTCTCTAAAGCATTTAGTTTCTCGGTTTCCCATTTCTACTTTATCTTTAAGCTTACCATAAGCCATCATATTTGACTCAATTTATACAGTGTCATCTTGCATTCGGTTTAGAGTGGCTCCCCTTCTTTCTTGCAAAAGGAGTGCAAAATCTGGTTCGAAAGCCCCTGCGAAAGTTACTTTGGCTGCGGGCTGGGACGGTTTAACCTCGACTGGGATTTTGTTATACAGCTTGTTGAATCTTTGAATAAACTCCATAACTGTTTCTGGGTTCTTTTTTCTTAAAGACCCAAACTCGGTTAAATAATATAGGTGCTCCTTTCTTTCGCCCCATTGTCTAAGGAAAGCATCTTCCAAGGCCTCATAAGACAAGATAGATGTTGCAGGTAGACTCTGAAACCAAGTTCGGACCTGGCCTTCGAAGGTTTGGAGAAGAAGCCTCGAATACACATCCTCATGTTCGATACCTAGGATGTCTGTGAATTGATCAAAGAAATTTATGTGTTCGGCTACGGTCAGATCTCCTTCCCCAGTGAATTTTGGCAAATTTTTTATATAATTTTCAGGAAGGTCGTGCAGAGGAATAGGCAATACCAAGGGAGCGTATCTTGCTGCCACTTTCGCAAACATTCTAGGAGGGGGGGCAGGCTCTTGGCCTCCAGCTCCTCCTCCAGGAGCTCCTCCCCCTCCTCTTCCGATAACCCCTCCACCTCCTCCTCCGACGACTGCCATCGTTATCAGTGGAAAGTTGTAAAGAGGGTTTTGAAAGATTAAAAGTGAATCTTTACTTTCTTTTCGGGGTGAAAAATCCGAGGAAGACTAGTAAGGGATGTGAGGGCTTGGCTCTTTAGACTTGCAAGAGATATAGTCAGGGGAACCAATGGGTGTAGAAGCTAGATGTGTGAAATATTCTTCGAGGCTGTGTGGGGTCGAGAAATTCGACTGAAGAGTCGATGATATATTAGCAGTATATAAATTCTCTACAGGACTTTTTCCTTTATGTTCTGCAGGGGTTATCGAAGTAGTTTCTCTTCTAACTTCGGAGTAATTCAATGTTAGATCCTTAGTTTTGAAGAGAGGGTTGCATGAAGTCGAAGGTTCGGAAGAACTTTTGGCATTCAGTTGTGGGTATTTAGGCTGATAGACTGCAGGGGTCGTCTTAAGAGATCCTCTCATCTTTAAAATTTTCTCAGGGTTGGTAATGGGTGTGGTCTATTTACCATCCGGGTTTTACCTAGTATTCCTTTGTCCAGATGCCAGCTTATTAATCGTGGAGTCACCAAGTGAAAGATTGGAAATCCTTTAAGAGGTGTGCACTCTTTGTTCACTATCAAAGGGTGGCACTTTCAACGAAATGAATGTCATTTTCCCAGGGAAAAAGATTTCGTAACTTCGGTCCCCGACAACGGCACCAAAAAGATGTTGATCTAGAGTCTGTACTTAAGGCTTAGAAGTACAGTTTCTAGGCATCCAAAAGTGAGTAAAGGGTAGAGAAGGAAGAAACGTCAACCTTCAGCAAGGGAAACTAGGGATGATTTCTGTGTTGGCGTTGTCTAGCTTCCAACTGTTCCTGGATGTTTATATCTCGTTCAATCGCTGCCCATGAACATTCGAGTTCAACCCGGGTAGTGGCTATTTTAAGAATAGTATCAAAAAGGTTTAAGGCAACATGTGTTTGATCTGATAATTCGGGTTCGATATTAGGCTGTCTTAATACAGGGACAGTCATGGAGGAACAGTAAAATAAGAAAACCTCAAGGGGAATTTAAGTGTTGTCTCAATTTGGTTGTGTAAAAGAGGTTTTACGGTTTCAGGAGTGAAAAAGGGGTGCAAACCAAAGGCCCTTTCCCGTAACTAAGTTATACTTTAAATAAAATGTATGAGGTGGGAGAAAACATTAAGTTGTCTATCGAGTAAGGCTCCTATCAAGGGAGAATCTCACGTATAAACATAAGAAGAAAAATGTAAAGAAATAACCCGATGAAGCATAAAACATATATATAATTATGAAAGTGTTGACCGGTCTTATACCTGCTGATAGCTGGTATAGAGGAAAAACAATAAACAATATAGAAATCCAAAATTCATTCATTCACTATAGTAGAGGTTACACTAAATTATAGTGAAGCATTCATCAGATACAAATATGAAATGAAACGAAATATGAGATACAAGAAAACAAACTCATAACACAGTCATGACGGAATTGAGAATCTTTGGATTTGCTTTATATTAAATCTCAAATTGGAAAACCTCTATTACAATTGACACAAAAAGGTCCAACCCTGTTTCTTTCTTTCTATGATATATTTATACATTTTTACAATAAGATGGAATCTCAATCATTGCAAAATTTTCAGTTATGATAAGGAGGAGAGAAATCATTCCATTTCTTTCTCTCTGTCTTTATTTGGTGCCAGAAGCTTGTCCTCGCGCATGCTCAGTACAAGTGACACACCTTTCCACCAGCCGAGATATCAGCCTTGACGGTTCTACTTAACAATTGGCTTCAAAAGAGTAACAATCTTTGGCTAAATGCGACAACTTGTCTTCCATCTGTCTGTCTATGATGTCGATAGCACGCAATTGCACACTTGGTTTAATCATACATTTGTCTATTTGGACTATGTCTGCCATAGTCACTTGTGAGATCTCAACCGAATCTCTTTCCTCTTTTTCATTTAAATCAAGTGAGATTTTTGCCATATTCATTTGAATCAATGCTTCGGCATTACCTCCGCTATCAATACCTAACAGATTATCATCTATAGAGCTAAAAACCTCTTCTAAGGATTTTGTTACCCTCTTGGCTTGCAGCTTACCTTCTGAGATGCTGTGCTCCCATTATTTTAATAGAATATTTCCTCTGGTATGCTCCGAAATGGGAAACCTGGGAGTGCTTCTTGATTCCCCATTGTTTGTAGTTATCATAGCCTCTTGAAAGGCGACCTGTGCTGCTCCATCTTCTCTTTCTCTGTCAGATAAATTTTCCAAAACTTGATTAACCAGCAATAAGTTGTCTCGAATCACCTCTACCTTGGAGAGTAAATTTTGCTGGGCCGCATAAACTCTGCTCCGAATCTCCATCGCCTGGGACTGGAACATCCTGATATTTATAACTTTACTTTTGGCGATTTCCACTCTAGACTGTAACTATTCGATCAAGTCTTTTTGTTGACCCACTTGTATCTAACCATTTTGAACCACCAACTCTGCTTGTTCGAGCTTAGTCTTGAACAACTCTATCTCAATTTTATCGGCCAACCTTGCTTACTCTATCCCTACACTCGCCTGGTCCTTGACAGCCTCCGCTTCTATGGCTAGTCTGGCTTCTAGGGTTTTGATGAGGCGATTTTTTCATTGCAGTTGGTTTTTCAAAACCCCGACTAAAAATTGATTCGCTGTGGCATATGCCCCTAATGTCCCAACTATTTCCGTCGCGAACTGTTCACTCTTCTTGTCTTTCCCATCAGTCAATACTTTGTATTTCTTGGCTTTCGATTCCCCTTCCTGATAGAATTCTCTCTTTACCACTGCCTTTCTCTTCTTATCAAAGAATAACTCATTTGGAGGGATCTCTTCCACCCTTATAGGCCTCAATTCTTCATTTAAGATCCACCCTGCGTCAATATTTCCCTGAGTTGACTGCAAGGGAGTAATGGATACAATAGGATCTCTGATTTGCTTCGCTGATTGCCCTGGAGTAGTAACCGGAATTTGTTTTTCGGTGGGTCGGGATTCTTTATCTCTTCTTTCGGACTCTTAGTTTCCTCTTCCTCATCCTAGTGTTTTTCTTGACTAGGAGTCGCATCTTTGGAGCCTTCAACATCTTTTTGTTTCACCTCCGCTGTACTCAGATTCTCAGAACATCGGCCCTCTCTTCAGGTGCCAAGGTTTGTATCCGAGCTAAAATCTAGGCATAAGATCTTGTGCCTCGAAAAATGTCATCCGAGGGAAAATTTTCGTGTTCAAATCTCTTGAGTCCACAACTAGCCAAATGATTACTCACGACCCTTTGCGGATCGTGCTTCTTGAATTCGATAAGAACTAGTTTTAGGTCTTCCAGGGCTGTTGCCTCAGCTTTGGCATGCCCGAAATCTAACAAAGAATATGAATTTAAATGAACAGGAAAAGGTGGCCATACCTTCTTTGAGTATCCCTTAAGCTCCTTGCTTATGCCACTGATTACTGTTTGTCTAGCAACCTCACAACAAGCCAGCTTGTCAGGGATGAATAATGGAAATGCATGCGGGGGAACAGAAGCCCCGAAAACTCTGATATATGAGAATTCAACTTCTACATACCAGTCAGCTATATTGCTCAAATTCATCACTATACTGTCCGAGATCCTGGGTGGCGGGTGGCCGAAAATAGTGACATGCAGTGGTACCATCACCCAGTTGAAGATTTCATATACGAAATATGCCACTTTGTTTTCCCACAATTTAGAATGATAAACGTGGATGGGCTCGGCCTCTACTGGAGTCCAACTCCAGCCCATTAAGGGAAATGGTGTTAGAAAGCACACGACGTCCATAATGTATGCAGACATAAAAAATGAAGAAATTTTTCCGCTCTCTTTCTGCGCCCGATACTCTATAGCCCGAATGGTCAAGCTATCAGACAACATTTTCACCTAGTCGAAGGAACAGCCTTCGACAACTTGATGTATTAGAGGCACCCATTGAAGAAAGAAATGTGAGGTGTCCTCCCTCCTGTATAATCTATAGGTCATCATAGCTATATACTTGAATTGTGGTTCCAAGGAAGCTATTGAATATATACCATTGTTGTCTACCCTGAACTTCACAGGGTGAAAAACCTAATCTCTAATTAAGATGGACATAGTCTTGTCATACTACACACATTCCTTCTATTTGAACTTCTCCAAGAACTCAACATCGTATGTAAACTCGGACGCGATAGGCAACTTGTACATAGCCCGTAGTTGTTGAGGTCTGAAAGTCCCGATGGTAACCTTCTGCTCATTGATGATGGTTCTGGTTGGTATGTCTACATGGTCTAATGCCCATTGGACCATATCATAGTAAGGGAGAAGTCGTGGCCTGGATGCTACTTTATGCATTCCCAATTGAACGATGATCTTATATTTAGTGGTTATGTCATCTTTTTCATTGTCAGTGGAATCATCAGAATAATCCACTAATTCAGCCTGTAGAGCATCAGAAACAAACGACCAGTTTGGGACAGAGTCGAAACTTTGAGGTGAAGTATCAATGACGTTGTTCGAACCTTGTTCTGAAACCTCAACATTGGCTTTCGATGCTTTTCGCGGGGCCATGATGGGAGATCCTACTTTAGCTCTTCTGCGATAAAAATATGTATACATACAGAAATTAGCTTGCTAAGAAAGTGTGCTCTGCGTAATATAGAAATGAATTTGTTATAACGAATAACAACTCTATATATTCGAAAACTCGGTACCTTTTAAGAACGGATCGGTCAAATCACCCTTAAAAATAAATTTAGCAATAAAAACCCAATCTTTATTTGTCGATTCGCCTTGTTTCTAATTAATGCCATAAATTTTGGTGGTTCAAAATGTCAGTTAGCGTAAGGAAGAATTAAGACTGCCTTGTAAACTGTGCATGCATCAAATCATGAAAGATAATGGTTTAGCTCAATTAATCCGATTTTACCAAAGTTAATTAATCTTTCGGTACTCGTTGTATCAGGAATTTTTGCTTTAACCCTTTGAACCTCTAACAGCTGAAATGCGATGATTGAATTTGGTTAATCAAAATGTAATTTTGATTAGGTGCTTAATTAATTATGTAATTATTTATATCGCCATATCGCGATTCAGAGCTTCGAAGGCATAGCTTCCGGGAAGTTTGCATGCCGAGTTGCGAAACCGCGAGATCACGATGATATGTTTTAATTAAAAGGGAGGATAAAATCAGATTAAGTGTTTAATTAATTATGTTCACATCTTTATTGCGACTTCATGACTCGGGGCTTTGACAGTGTAGATTTTAAAAGAGAACACGTCGAGTTGCGAATTTCCGACAGAACTTAACCATGGCTAAGATTTTACCTTTAACCTTGACACGGGTTACTAAAACAAGAAATTCGTGGTTTCGACTATCGGGGTTACGACAATAAGAATTTTGGATCTAGTAAACGCCGAGACACGAAAACCCGATGATGTTTAACCATGATTTAGAAAACATTTACTATCGTTACTGCCCTGGGTAAAATTTTAAAATGATTTCACCTTTTCATTGCTCGGGACTTGTGAACTATGTGATCTATAGCATCCGACATATGAAATCCCAAGGTAGAACAAAGGGGGAAAAACATTTTAACGAAAAGTAGAACTCACCTCAAGAGTACAATAACTATTGCCACTCGCGTGATAAGACTTCAGAGATTTTGAAACCACAGATGGAAAATATGAAAACCATCTTTCAATTTCGAGCATTAAGACATGAAATTCGAGACGGGCTAGAAAAAACAAAGGTGGCTCCAACAATATCCATGACCACACTTTTCATGGGAAACTGAAACAAGGTCACAACCAGATCTTTGATGACCCCAAGAAACTTTACTTTCCTAGAGTCAAAAGAATATAAGTCATGGTAAGTCTTTGTGATTTCTAATCGAAGTTCATCCATGACAGTTTTGGGCATGATATTATGAGATGCCCCTGAGTCCATCAAATAGTTATGAAGCACCTTATTATGTATGTTCAGTGATGTATATAAGGGAGGGTATGAATCATCTCTATCTTCTATCAAAGGACCTAAGATGACCGTTGGCTTTTCATCTTGAAGATTTACTGAATCAGTGGCATTTGAGGAGGGATCGGGCTGCAACATTTTTGAAAGATACCTTTTAAATTCAAAATTTTTTATCAACTCAAAAAAAGGTTCAAGGATCCTAATATTTTGAATCTCATGCTCAAAGCTAAAAGAGAAAAGAAGTTTCAAAATCTCCTTCACTTCTGGGACAATACTTTTGACCACTGGTGGGGATTTTTGTGCCTTCTTATTGTTGGATTACCGAGAGGGGGGGTGAATCAGTAATAACGTAATTATAATCATTTTTCTTCAAAGGTTATATCAATGTAGAATTATCATCCAATAATGAGCAGTAAGAAATAAACAATCACACACATACACAATACACTAGTGTTTTATGTGGAAACCCAAATCGGGAGAAAACCACATAATTATTTTTCTTATATGTCTTGAAGAATTACATTCATTGGAAGCACCAACTTCCTTTGTTTTCTAGCTGCAACTGGAAGGAGGCTCCAACCCCCTAGTTTCTCATGCTACAACTTGAGGGAAGCTCCAACTCCCTAATTCTATGGCTACAACCAGAATGAGGCTACTGTTGGGCACTTTAATTGTCTAATTGAATGGAAAATCAAAGTGTTCAATATAAATTGTCAACCCAGGGAAGTCTGTTATTTAAAGATAATTCTACACAGTCTATGCTATATTATGAAAGCATCTCTAATCTAATTGTAGTAGGGAAGTTCTTTTTAACAAATCAAACAAACATTATCGCTAACACAATTATGCTGATACGACTGGAGTGCTACAGACCTAAAATCATAATTGCAATCTACACTGATGAATCTACAAAAACCATGAATTGCCTACCTTAATCTAACATTCTAATTTACTTTTGTAGGAAGAAATTCTATACTATTGCTGAAGGGAAATCTACTTATTGCAAGAATCTACTTCACACTTTTAATTCTTCAAAACAAGATTTTAACCTAATGCAGAAAAAGGAAAAGCAGTTCTCCATCCATGTTCAACAACTGACTTCTAATTCTCATGAGACAAGTTTATGTGCATTTACCAAGAAGGAACTAAACTGTAACAACAGTTGTATTCAAAAATATCTAACAGTTAAACCATTCGCAATGAAAATGACTAAATCTAGAATTCAAAATAGAGGCGAATTGGTGAGGAAGGTGGGCCCTTTCCTTTTCACTGAATCCACTCAAAAAGATAGGTTGCAGTCTGCTAAATAAATTCAATCCACTTCTTCATTCGATTGCCAAAAAGATGTTTGTGTACAATAATTGCTCCTTTCTTTCAGTTCCAGGAAAAAGACTAACAACCCTTTACATTACAAAATCTCTACTATTTAAAGTCAGAGTCATTCAGTGTTCAAAAACATAATAGTCTTGAGAATCCCCGATTCTTAGGTTGTTCGTTAGATATCGTTAATACAAAATCTTGAATTCTCCTTCATCAACATCGTGAGCCAACATTCTAATCAACAGGTGTTGCAGCAGTCGTATCACAATAGGACTGGTGGCATCTATTGTAACAACTTCCGATATTAACAGGCTTCTGTCGTAGAAGTTGTGTAACAACTTCCAGGATTGATGGGCATCCGTTGTAGAAGTCATGTAATAGCTTCCAAGATTTGCGCATAGCTGTGACAACAACGAGTTTCTCGAAGTGGGTTTCTCTAACGCTTTGATCATTAGTTAAATTATTTCATGGGTAAAATATGTGAACGTTATCAATCAAACATGCTAAGTAAATGAAAACATAAAAGCAATATGAATAGTTTGTACCTTGGGAAAAAGGGTCTTAGTGCTCATTATAATAGTCATTTAGCTTAGGAACGAGAAGGTTGAATGATCAAAAGTTGTAGTGAAAAAGAGACATTTCAGGGTCCTAACATACCCCCCAACTGAAGACATTGCATGTCCTCATGCAAAACACATTCAAACCTTATTTTGTAGCTGAAGTAGATCAGCATCTCCTCCAGTGAAAATTTTTTAAGAGAAATTTCTAAGTGCCGGTAATGAAGAATGCTGTGTCAAAAAGAAAATCTGTTGAGTCAACAATCTATTTGGGTTTCTTTATGCTTGAGAACAGGATTAGTTTGAGTTGCTTGAGTAACAACTCATGAATAAAACAAAGGTTCTTGTTTGCAAGCTTTTGGTATACCAGGAGCTGATTTATGACGATGAGATCTCCTCTGTTTTACAGATTTTTGTGTAGCAGGAATTCCATGTTCAGTCTTTATTGATACATTTGTTGGTCCTGTAGCAACTGGAACTTTGACTACCTCATATCCTGCCTCAGAGTAAATGTTTCTGCACTCAAAACACATGAGTTATTTGTTTCTTCCCAAAACAACTTTTGTTAGTGCTAGGATGTCCATGGTTATCCCCTCTGGATTCTTCTATTGGGCAGCTGCCACCTCCTGTTTTAGGGTTTTTAATTCTTCCTTGAGGTTAGCATTCTCTGTTATCAGTGCAACGATCCTAGAATTTTCTTTATTCTTGATCTTTTGCTCTATTTGGGCAAACAATTGGGCAAGTGGTACATCCTCAGCATTCTGTTGAGCTGATTCTTGTGTAACAGTTGTGTCCGTCAGGACTGGTTCTTGTGGATCAGTCTTGCCATGGAAAATTGGTTCTTGTGGAACATCTGTGTTTATTAAGACTGGTTCTTGTGGAGAAGTCTCGACATTGTCAATTGGTTCCAATATTACTAGCTCTGGTAGGACAATCTTCTATGGAGCAGTTGGTTCTGGTGTAACAACTGTATCTGTCAGGATTGGTTCTTGTGGATCAGTCTCAACATGGACAGTTGGTTCTTGTGGAACCGTCCCTGTATCAACCATAGATGATAGTGGATGAAGAATAGGAACAACCTGCTCCAACTCTTGCCTTCCAATTGCAGCTTCGACAGACCTGGTGGACCTCGTTTTTCTCCTGGGTAAAGTAGAAATTAAAGTAGTGGTTTTCTTCTTCGTTGCTGGAGGAGGAACAAGATGTTCTTCCTCAAGCACACAAGGAGGATATTCTGGTATACTAGGGTCTGCGATGATCTAGATATCGTCAATGGACATAGGATGCACAGAATCATCAGGAAACACCGATGATTCTGCTACGAATTAAGTACATTCATTTTGAAAGGAGAAGATAGTTTCCTGCAGTTCTGGGCATAAAGTAAAACCTGGTATTTGTACCCCTGTAGAATTTTTTTTCGCAACATCTAGAGGGTTCTGATTTGATGTTGATCCAATTTGATCAATGGATCTCCGAGGTTTCCCTTTGAATGGTCGTTTCCTTTTCTGCAAAGATGCATAGGTAATGATAGTAGGTGCTTGATTGGCTGCAGCAGCAATAGGAGAATCCTGTGTGATTGCAGTAACAATAGGAGGGGTCTATGTGATAGTTGGTGCCACAGTAGAGGGGGTAAGCGGTCTTGATGTTATAGTGGACCATTTTATCCTTGTTCACTTTTTAGGTAATGCAGAGGTAAGAGCAGGGGTTTTCTTGTCAGAGGAAGGGGGTAGAATTTCAATAATCAGTGTATCAACCAAGTGTTGTGGTTGTGGTCGGGCGGTTGTCTCTTCATCTGTTTGTTTGTCCACAACTATAAGCTGTTGTAATGCAAATTCGTTGAGGCTTGTTTGTCTGGTGCCAGGATGGCTTCAGGTTATACGATTTCTTTTCAGAGTTGTCTTACGGACAATGACAGTAGGGGTTTGGACTGTTGTTTTAGCTGAGGGTAGAGGCTCTAGAAGATTTCCATGGGTTGCAGTTTCAAGGACCGGTGCAATCCTTTCTAGATTTACAGACTATGGCTGGTCTACTGCAACATGTAATGGGTTATTGTAAATGCCCATACCTTTACGAATTAATAGGTCGATGAGTCTGTGATTAGAAACGTAGTTCTTGGGGATCTTGGATTTTTTTACAAAACGGGCCATGCTATGCAATGATTGTAGGAGAAAATAAGGAATGTTAATCAATTTCTGATGTCGCAGATGTGATAATAAGATGGAATTAGAAAAATAAACAACTTGGTATCATCCTTCACAGGTAATGTACCTTTTAAGAAATTCTGCAACTTTCCCCCATGGCTCTGGTAAGGAATTGACCTCTACACCTCTTCCCTTGGTTTGAACTCACTCAGTGTTGACGAGGAACCCCTTATGTGCATCTGAAAGATGTGTTTTTTTGTTAAACCATCGGTCTCCTATTCTTTGCAACCCTGTTACAAAAACAATTCTTGCTTCTGTTACTAGAATCCTTTCCCCATTCACCTCTGAATACCCTTCAGTAAGATTTTGACTAAAATCCAATACCTTGTCCTCACTAAACTCTTTCAACTTCTTAAAATACGATATCCAGCTGGCCTAAAGAAATATTTGGTAGGCCTCTGGGTGTAGCAGCAAACTGTCTAGAGTTGCGGGTTCATATCTCACAGTTGATCCTCCCATGATGTTTCTTGAGAGTCTAACAGGCACGTAGGAGGAGAAACTAGCACCTAAATCAGAGACGCAATAATCTCGAATGTGGTTTTCAGAAAGAATACAGTGTCTTAGTTAAAAGAAGTGTGGGTGGAAAGGTGGTGGAGGTGTTATGAAATTTGGAATGAATGGCTAGATTTACATTCCCCCCCCAACTAAGCAGATTGGATCCAGGTGTAACCGGTTAGTAAATAGGAAATCGTGCTATTATATCTTCATTACTTTAACACGTAGGATTAATCACGTACCTCAAATCTTACTACACATAATGACCTGTCAGAGTAACCACACAATCCAGCCGTCGTCGGAATGGCGCGTGATGGCTGGCATGATTAAGGATCATGAGAGAAATGATAGCTTATGTAGAGACGTAGTCCTTACTGTAGTTATCCAACTGGAAATCGTCAAGTGTGAAGTCAGGTCATAATGAAGCAACACTTTTGGATAAAGAGAATTAGTATTGTCTAATCAGTGGTGTTGTTGCATGAAAGATTGGAGGGCTGGAGCTGCAACATGGGCAAAAAGAAAGAGTGAATTTGCAAGAAAGAAAAATAGTAATTAGTGTATCAGTAGGTTCTTTTTCAAAAATGTCGGAGGTAGGTGTAACAACGTTGAGAATGACCGATTCATTGGAAAAAGGTGGAACAACATTGAAATCAGCCAATTTATCGGAAGAAGGTGTAACAACATTGAAATTGGCCAATTTGTCGGAAGAAGGTGTAACAACATTGAAATCATCCAAACGCTACCTCACTTCGTTTCTAGGAAGTTTTTCAACTTCCATGAACTCATCGTTTCCTTCTGTTCATCAATCTACCTGCACACACATAATTGCTTGATACCTTTCAAAGCTTTATTAGCATAGTAAAGAAAATAGAAAATTTTCAACTAAAAATAAAGAAATGCAAATTTTGCTGAGATTATTTATATACAAAGTCTGAGCAAAAGAAATCCTAAAGTTCAGAAGGGGAAGGAGCAAGATCCTTTCCGTTTAAGATTTGATAATTTGTATCAGCTGTACAACTAGTTTTGAATTTTGTCTTGGACAGTGGACGTTGATACAGACGCAGGCGATGACCATTTGCATGTAAGTGTGTATTGGATCCATCAATAGTAATCAACCAGACTGTCCCATTGCGAAAGACAATGTCTACCTCGTAAGGCCCTAGCCATCGTGTACGCAACTTACCTTGAAATTCCTTAAAGCATGAATCATATAATAGAGCCCAATCTCCTTTCTGGAATAATTTCTTCTTTATGACTCGGTCATGCCATTTTGTTCTTTGTTGTTGAATCACTATGGTTTGATGGATGGCGTCCAAACGCTTTTCATCAAGCTCATTGAGCTACTGCAGTCTGGCTTTTTGTGCCATAGTCAAGTCGAGGTTGACTGTTGATGCAATTCTTAAGGTTTTGATTTCGAATTCAATGGGAAAAATAGGGATTTTTCCATATACCTGCTCGTAAGGAGAAAGACCAGTTGTGCTCCTCCAAGTAGTTCAATAATCCCATAGAGCTTCATGCAATCTGTCAGACCAATCCTTATGATTTCCTCTCACTATTTTAGTAAAAATGGCTTTGATAACTTTGTTGGTGCTTCCCACTTGGCCATTGCCTTGTGGATGGTATGGAGAAGCTATTTTATGTAAAACATGATATTTACTGTGTAGAGCTTCAAATTTATGTGATGTGAAAGGGGTTCCTCCATCAATGACCACTTCTCTGGGAACGCCAAACCTAACAAATATATTTTCAAACAATAATTCTAAGACAACCTCTTCTGACACTCTGATAAGTGCTTTTGCCTCCACCCACTTGGTCATGTAATTTGTACAGACCAATATATAGACTTTCTGATTGGAAGGTGGGTGAATGGGTCCTACAAAATCCATGGCCCATCTCTCAAAAGGCTCTAACACTACTTGAGGCTGGAGTGGCATCTCATCCCTATGAGTTGGCTGACCCATGCGTTGGCAACTGTCACAAGCTTGGACATAATTCTTGGCATCTTGAAATATATTGGGCCAATAATAGCCCATCCTTAAAATTTTATGCCCGATCCTTTTTGTAGCAAAATGACCCCCACAAGGGCCATCATGGAAAGATTTCAGTAGATCATAAACCTCATCATCCCTCACACATCTCCTTATTTCTTGATCCAGGCCTGTGTAGAAGAGGTATCCTCCTATCCAACTGTACCTAACACTCTTTTGAATAATTTTCCTTCTTTCCCTAGGAGATAGATGTGGAGGTACCTTCCCTGCAACCAGATAATTAGCAATGTCTTCATACCAAGGTGAGTGAGAAGATACTGCAAACAAATGTTCAACAGGAAAGGAATCATCTACAGGTGAATTATCATCATTTATATGTAATCTCGAGAGAAAATCAGCAACCACATTTTCTTTTCTTGGTCTATCCACTATAGTGATGTCAAATTCTTGCAGTAGTAACAACCATCTTGTCACTCAGGCATTAGTAATAGGTTTATTCATTAGATATTTTATGGCTGTATGATCAGTATGAATAAAAGTTGGGTAACCATTTACATAATGCCTGAATTTATTGATTGCATATACTA
>ML793905.1:88994-106642 GCA_009831015.1 Picea engelmannii
TCCTTCCAGTGCTCCTGTTTAGTGAGTCATTGTATGCAAATTCTTCTTGTGGCAGAATCTGATCCCACTAGTTATGATGTTCAGTAACTAGACTCCTTAATAAATTCCCCAAACTTCTATTAACAACTTCAGTATGCCCATCTGTTTGAGGGTGATAAGCTGAGATGAAGGACAAATCCATTCCCATCTTCTTCCACAACGTCCTCCAAAAGTGACCAACAAATTTTGTGTCTCTGTCTGAGACAATGCTCCTGGGTAGACTGTGAAGTCTCACAACTTCTCTGAAAAATAGATTTGCAACATGTGTTGCATCACTGGTCTTCTGGCATGGGATGAAATGTGCCATATTTGAAAACCTATCCACCACCACAAATATGGAATCAAATCCCCTTTGTGTTCTTGGCAATACCAACATGAAATCCATGCTTATTGCATCCCAAGGCCTCTCTGGTATTGGAAATGGTTGATACAATCTAGTGTTCTATCTTTTCCCCTTTGCATGTTGGCAAATCCTACATCTATTCACAAAATTTATCACCTCTATTCTCATAAGTGGCCAATAGTATGAACTGCTCAACTGTGAAAACATTTTATCGTGGCCGAAATGTCCAACCAATCCTCCACTATGCTTCTCCTTCATAAGATTGTCACTCATTGAGCATCTTGGTATGCACAATTGATTTCCTCTGAACAACAATCCTTCCTGAACCATATACTTTTTCCACTGCCTTATATCTCTCAGTACAGGGCTTGTACATGCTTCATAGGCCTCCCTGAAATCTGTATCATCACAATACATATCCTTAAGGTGTTCAAACACCAAGGTCTCCACCTGGAATTCTTGCAGAATTAAACATCTCCTACTTAATGCATCAACAACTTTGTTAGCATTCCCAATAATATGTTTTATGACAAAAGTAAATTTTTACATAAATTCAACCCATTTTGCATGCCTCTGATTTAGTTTTTCTTGTCGGGTTATGAATTGTAAAGCTTGGTTATCGCTGTACAAGACAAACTCTTGCGGGACAAGATAATGCCTCCATTTCTTCAATGCTTGAATTATGGCATAAAAATCCTTGTCGTATGTGGATTATTTCCTCTTAGTGTCATTCGAATTCTCGTTGAAATAGGCAACAGGTCTGTTATCCTAACTCAAAATTGCTCCTATTGCAACTCCACTTGCATCACATCTTACCTGAAATGTCTTCCCAAAATTCAGTAAGATCAGAATTGGTCATTATGTTATCTTCTCCTTCAGTATATTGAAGCTTCGTTCATCCTCCTCTATCCATTTAAAAGACTTGTGCCGCTTCTTCACTGTATCCATCATTGGTGCAAAAATTCCACTGAAGTCTCTAATGAACTTTCTGTAGAAACTTGCTAAACCATGAAATCTCTTTACTTCGAACATGCTCCTTTGTGACGATCATTCCCTGATTGCTCTCACCTTTTATGGAACCATCTTTAGTTCATTCGAAGAGATCACAAAACCCAAGTAAATGAGATCTGTCTTCATAAAATAGGACTTCTTCATATTGATCAACAACTTCTCCTGCTGTAGCCTCCTCATTACTAGCGTTAGGTGCCTCAAATGTTCCTCTTTAGTCTTGCTAAAAATCGGTATATCGTCCAGATATACAACCACGAACTTGCCAATGAAATCTTTCAGACTTTCATTCATCAACCTCATAAAATTACTCAGGGAATTTGTTAATCCAAATGGCATAACTAGCCACTCATATAGGCCTTCATTCGTCTTACAGGTTGTTTTCCATTCATCACCTTCTCTCATCCTGATCTGGTGATATCCACTTTTCATATCTATCTTAGAAAATAAATTTGCTCCACTTAAGAAATCCATTAAGTCATCCATTCTCGATAAAGGAAATATGTACCTAATGGTGATCTTGTTGATGTCTCTTGAGTCTGTGCACATCCTCCATCCTCCATCTTTCTTTGGGCTTAACACAGTTGGTACTGCGCATGGGCTCAAACTTTCTCTGACTAAACCCTTATCCAACAGCTCTTGGACTTGGTTCCTCACCTCCTCATTCTCTAAAGGTGTTAATCTGTACCTTGCTTTGTTTTGTAGGCTTGCTCCTGGTATCAAGTCGATATGATGGTTGATACTCCTAATGGGCAGCAATGAGTTCGACAGCTCATCCACCACTATATCAACAAAATTATCCAGCAACTCCTGAACTTCTTCAGGAAAATCATCCATTGATGTACTCGTAAGGATGACTCTGGGCTTCCTCACCACAACGAACTACATCTCATGTTCTTCCTTGACTTCTTTCAGGAGTTCCTTCCCACTCATGAGAAGTATGCTTGTGCTGGCTTCCTCCTTTACTCTGTTTTCCTCTATTGGCAACAACATATGTGTCCTACCATTCTTTTCTAATGTATATGTGTTTTTCCTCCCATCATGAATGACGTTTCTGTCAAACTGCCATGGTCTTCCCAACAGAATATGGCACACGTCCATGGGGATTACATCACATAGTATTTCATCTTTATATCCTCCTATTTTAATTTCAACCAAGCATTGTTTAGTGATCATTACCTGGTGTCCTTTTTGCAGCCATGAGACTTTGTATGGTTTTGGATGTCCAGTTGTCTTCAACTCCAAATTCTCCACCATCTCTGTGGATACTAGGTTGTCAATACTCCCACTGTCAACGATCACCTTGCACACTTTATCCTTAGTCTTGCAAGTTGTCCTGAAGAGATTGTTTCTCTGCACTGGCTTTTCATTTTCTGCCTCCAACTTCAAGAGAAATTTTCTCAACATTAGGGATGCTCCATCCTCTTCTCCCTTTGCTTCAACATTTCTTTGTTGGGCATTCCTAAGACATGTGTCCTATCTTTCCACAGGCATAACATCTTACTCCTCCTCTTCCTCTTCCTTTAAAAGAGTTTCTTCCACCACCCTGTCTTTCTTGAGAAATTCCTCCTCATTCTGAGTGATTGTGTGGTTTCTTAGCCTCTTCCTTAGACTAATGTTCTCTGTCACGATTAAATCCCTTTCTTTTGCTTGGGATCGAGCCTTTATCTCTTCCTCGTTGGTTTTGTTTTCTGGCCAGCTTCTCCTCCGCCTTCAGCGCAAACTGATAAGAATCCTCCACGGTTCTGACTGACATCATGCTGAGCTTGTCCTGGATCTCATATCTCAAGCCATTAATATATATGGAGACTTTCTCTTCGTCTCTCTCCCGTTGTCCAGTTCTGATGTTCAGTCAGTAGAACTCCTCGGTGTACTCCTTGACTGTCATCCCTTTCTGTCTTAGGTTCTGTAGCTTCCTGAACAGATTGATTTGGTAGTATTTGGGTATGAGCTTATCCTTTAGTTGGCTACCATCCTATCCCAACTCTTTATCCTCTGTTTGCCTTTACTTCTCCTCTCAGCCTGCAGTTCATCCCACCACAGTGTTGCATGCCTTTTTAGCCTGGTGACTGACTGCTTCACCTTCTTCTCCTCATCGACATCTTCATAGTCGAAGTGTTTTTCCATGGACCTTATCCAGTCCAACAGTTCTTCAACATCTAGATTTCCCTCATACATGGGGACCTCTATCTTATCTCTACCTCCCAATCTGGCAAGTTCTCTCAATAAACGTTCTTTTATAACATCCTCTCCTATAGCTTCTTCAACTTCAACCTCTTCACTTTCTGCATCACTGACATCCCCAACGTCAGGTGCTCTTCTATGTGCTACTTCCATTCTTTCCAATTGCATGCGAAGCTCTCGCATCTCCCTCTCTACAGCACGGTTGGCTAAAGGCAGCTCTTGTCTTCTTGGCGACATTATGTCAAATATCTGTCACACACAGAGTACATCTCTGAGTTCTCTATCTCCCTCTTTTCCTCCTTCGCCTAAATTCTACAGACAAAAAACTTAGGCTCTGATACCACCTGATGCAGACCCCCTATCCCTCTTAAGGGCTACATGACCTCTTGGTCAGGATCTTCTAGTTCCAAACTAGAACTCTTCGAATGAACACACAAGTCCCCCATAAATGCTTAGTTTTCTTTTCCAAGCATCAAGCATGAGCTCCCATAGCACACGACCAAGAGCAGTAACCTTTGACTAGGCTCAGGTCCCAACATTTATTCCTTTGGGGTTTTGCATTTAGTGAAGTCAGGGTACAAGGGATATCCCTGCTCCTTGGAACCCCGGTTGCCTAAATGCCAAAATCTCGATGGCCCGAGATCTATGGCTCAGATCTCTCTTGGATCGACGTCTACGCTTATTTCACATTTCACGTTTCACGAAATCAGGGTACAAGGGATATCCCTTCTCCTTGGAATCCCCGGTTGCCGAAATGCTGAAATCCTGATGGCCCGAGATCTACGGCTTAGATCTCTCTCGAATCGATGACTACACTTATTTCGGTGTTTCACGTTTCGTGAAATCAGGGTACAAGGGATATCTCTGCTCCTTGGGATCCATGGTTGCCAAAATGCCTAAATATCTTGGTGTTCAATCAATGATTCACAATAATCCCTGAGATCTATGGTCCATGTACGACCTCGCTATTTTACTATTTCACGATTCAGAGTTTTTTTGGGAGACAAGGACCTTTGTCCCTACTCCTTAGAATCCCCGGTTCTCGAAATGCCAAAATATCTTGGCGTTCAATCAACGGCTCACAATAATCCCTGAGATCTACGGTCCACGTCCGACCTCGCTATTTTGGTATTTCGCAATTCGGGGTTTTGGGTGACAAGGACCTCTTTCCTTCCAACTTGCAATACCCGAAATCGCGATGTGGACCGATGGTCCATATCTATCTGAGATCGATGATCACTATTCCTCCTAAGCTTTGGACATCAAGAATCCCTCACCGCTAATCTCCTCGCAACTCAACCTTATCCAACGGCTTGCGGGGTTTTGGCGTTTCTCCTCGAGGACTCTCCACCATCCATTCAGATCTTTGAGATCTCCCCTCCTGGATCTACGCAGTGTTAAAGCCTACGCTCCTACCTCAAATTGGACGATCTGTGAGATTCTCCACCGTGATCCAACGCTCGACGACGTTCTTCCTCCTGATCTTTTACTCGCTCCAAAATTAGAATTTTTTCTAAGTCTTCGAAGACTCGGTCTCCGCTTCATCCAGGGAATGAGTTCATGGATCTTGATAACACTTTCTGAAGTGTTGTTCCTCTTGAGCTTTGTCTGGTTCAGACTTCGATTCCCCGCGCACTCCTTGCATCTGAGGGATTTCGATAACTTAGATCCACGGTATTTCTCACAGAGAAATTCCTCCTGTTTTCATTACGTTCCTCTTTGGCTCGATGGACACCTTGCAGAGCTCCCAATGAAGAGAAACAATTTGAAATTGGAAAAACTCATAGTTCCATCCACTTGTTCATGTAAACAGAAATGACAGAAAAACGCACATAGTCCACACACCATACATTTGGATCAATTTTCCTTCTGTTATATTCACAAGTTCCCAATGGCTACATAATATATTCAAAATTACCATAACTCAAAAACTGAGATCTCCTGCTTAACCCGCAGTTCTCTCTTACAACTAATTTCTCTCTGTATTGCAGCTAACCCTAATTGGGCATACAAACTTCTACTTAACTCAAAAATATTTCTAGGGTTTCCCTTGGCTACTTGCCTACTCTAAAATTCATCCTACGCTATCTTAGTTCAGTCGCATTCCAGAGCCATAGTGGAAACTCCTGCTCTGTTTACGATTTTTAAAACATGCCTCAAAGGGTAAAATTTGGCACTGGTTCAAGTGTGCCTCCAAAGGTAAATTTAGGCACTGAGTTAAGGCGGATTTCAAAATCGCCTGCAACTGTCAATGTTGAATTTCTGGAAGAACTTTCATGTGTTGAGTGGTCCTACCTATGTGCGCTTGCCAACGATGCTCCTGCATCAGTTCCACATACCACCAGAAATGGCATGACATGTACTATCCATATAGAATATTACTATCTAAAAATGTATCATAACTCATATCGTTATCCATCAAACAAACTTGGGTCCATTACCCAAACCTAGGGTCTCCAACTTCTCATGGCCATAACTCTCTAACCGTGAGGATTTATGTGATGTTCTACATACCACCAGAAATGGCATGACAAGCACTATCCATATAGTATAGTTTCCCTGACAAATTCAATGTCCTTCATCTCATTATTCCAAAATTAATCATGGGTTCTCTTACTCCGCAAAGCCTCTTCCCGTGAGGGATTTCTCCATAAGGGGACCACTTTGGAGTTCATTCATATTTACTTCTTATCAACCATGAAAAAACAATAATGAGTCATATTTACATCAAACAATATTGGGTCCATTACTCAAACCTTTGTGCTATAGGGATTTCTTCAAGGGTTAACATCAATGACAACCAACCTTAATAAACACTTATCTTTGTTGTTATATACAACATATTTGGCAGGATTTTCTGCTCTTGTAGGTTGATCAGGAATGCCAAACCTCCCTTCTTTCTTTTTGGACATGAGTTTGTATTTATTTGGACTGTTACTCATATTCTCCCCTTACTCAACTCATTTAGTTGGTTGTTGATGAGAGACTCCTCATATGCATATTTGGTTAAATGGGGAAATGAGGAGGTGTCTCCAAGACAATAGATTTTAGGATCAACCTCTTCTTCCTCTCCTTATTCATCCGTAACAAGGTTATTTTGGAGAGGGCCTTGGATTCTCCGATCATCCTTATCCCTACTTCTTTGATCTCTTTGGATAATCTGAGGGTTGTTATTTGGTCTTCTGAAGTTACCCCTATTTTCAACATTAGGGGGATTTCTATAGTTCTGCTTTCCTTCTAGTTTCAACCTTTCCACCTCATCAGAAAGTGACTTTATCATATTGGTCAAGTCATCTACTTGAGGGTGGGTAGCCGAGGAACTAGAGGTTGAAGCTTCATACCTCCCCTTTCCTCTTTCTCTATCATCCTCACTCCTAAGTTTCCCAACTACCAATATATTCTACTCCACTTCCAGGGTCGCATCTTGCATATGAGCCAAGGAAGTATCCCTTCTTTCTCTTAATAAGAGGAAAAAATCAGGGTCGAAATCATTAGCATAAGTGATCTTGGTAGAGGTTTCTATAGGTTTAATCTCAGCAGGAATCTTATTATACATTTTATTAAAACTCTTTAAAAAGTCAGAAACAGATTCCCCTTCTTTTTTATTAAGTGATCCAAACTCTATGATATAGTAAAAGAAATATTTTTTATGCCCCCAATGTCTTAAGAATGCATCATATAGGGATTCAATCCCATTAATAGATCTAGGATACAAGGCCCTAAACCATTTCCTAGCCTCTCCATCAAGGCTATGAACAAAAATTCTCATCCATACATCTTCATTCACAATGAGATAATTGTCTACATAACTATAAAAGGCTGTGAGGTGCTCCCCTACAGTTATGTCTCCCTCACTCATGAACTTAGGAAACTTATTAAGGTATCCACCAACTGGGAAATCATTCAAAGGCTGAGGTATGACAAGAGGGGCATATCTAGCAACCACTATGACATCCATTCTATTCCTAGGAGGATTAGCACCTGCCATTGGGATGTGAGCTGGAGGAGAACCAGGAGGAGATGGAGTTTGAACAAGTGAGACTGGGACTATGTTTCTAGGAGAAAGGGGAAACAACTGAGGATTTGGAGAAAAGGCTATAGGGCTCAAGGGAAAATAGTTTTCCCCTTATGTAAATGAAACAACTCTAATAGGGGGAGGAGTGGTAAAGCCCAAAGTGGGAAAATATTCTAAGGTCATGTGTCTAAACCACGATAAAAATTCAGGGGAAACAAGGGTGTCAAAGATTTCTTCCTCCAATCCAAGACTAGGAGGGGATAAATAAATATGAACACTCCCAAACTTTAAATTTATGGAAACTCCAATTGGTGGTATAGAAGGAGAATGAGAAGTAGCTACTGGAGTTCTTAAAGAAGGATTAAGAAAATTACCAGGATCACCTGGTACAATAGTTGAAGTACCTTCTTGAGAGGTATTTCCTTTTATGATAATTTTCTCTGGGTTTGCTTCAGGCGTTTCTAGAGGTAGATGTGGAGTGGACCGCATGTGTATGCCTTTTAGAGCCACAACTGAAATAGTGGAGTCGCCAGGTGAAAGTTTCAATATTCAATGGTACTGATATCTGATGCACCTTCAAAATCAAAAGCTCTTTGTCGTTCTATCCCAAGGAGATGTCTTCAATTCATCTTGTGAAATGACACCAATAATTTTAGCACTAGAAGTCACCCTCTGATTTCATAGAAGGTAATCCCAGTACCCATCAGGTTATATGTCACAATGAATAATTTTAAAGAGGTCAAATGGGTAAAACTCAAGACAATATTATTTCAACTTAGAAAAATGGACCAATATGCACAAGCAATTGAGGTATTGATCAAATTAAGTCAGTAAGTTGGAGTAAAGGTGAATAGAAGGAAGACTTTGGTGAGTAAATTGTAGAGGTCTGTTGTAGACATCAGGTCTTCAAGCAGCCTAAGGAGGAAAAACTCAAACACAAGATCCTCTTGGATTCAAAGTTTCAGGAAACTGAAGAACAACATAATAGTACTGTAATCAAACATCCATCACAATACAACTATAACAATCCATGTGAATCCTTCAATCAGGGACACTTCAATATCAGAGGTAAATAATATGAAGAAGACAGATGACTTATATTGATCAAGAAGTCTCAAATCAAGTTACATAACCAGAGAGCCAGTATGCTTCATTAAAATTTTACAATACAGGAGCCTTGCTCAACCATCCGACCTTAAAAAAATATCAAAACTACATATTTATACTTAGACTGACTACAACCACCATAGGAGCGACCGATTCATGCATTCAAGGCTTGAATTCTGCATCTTCTCTGCAGACTGTGCATGTAGTCTTCTATCAAACACGAGCTCTTTCGTCTGGACCTTCTCTGTCAGACTGTGCATGTAGTTATCTATTGAACGCGAGCTCAGGTATGCCAATCCTTTCTAGATTTACATTTATGGGGGGAGACAATGTTTCAACCACCTCCCTTACTTTCATTAACTACCTTAATTGGGATCAAGATGGAGCCCAATTCAACTTGGCACCTTCAAAATATGATGGCCACACTCTAATGTTTGCCACCTACGTTTGTTGGACCATTGCATATTGAACTAGTAGGCAGATGTGGAGGAGGATGTTAGTGAGTGGTAGAGGTGCTTGGTGAAAACTTACAGGCTGCAATGAGTGAGAAACGACCATGTGGAAGGATGCAAATGAAGAGATGTGACCGAGATTGTGTGAGCATGAGTACTTGGGGGATGAGGTGTAAAGGTGCGAGGGAAATGTGGCAAGGGGAGAGGATTTGATGGCAGAGTGGAGTGGTAGGTCAGGGGGTACATGAAAATAGAAGAGGTGACATGGGGTGTGAGTGGAGGACAGATGTCGGGAGGTGAGAGGGGAAGAAATGACAGCGGGGAAGGGACAGGCATGTGGTCGAGCGAGTGGAGGACAGGTGTCAGCGGGAGTGCGGGCAGTATGGGAATGTAGTCTGGTGGTTAGCTTGGAGGGGGGGTAGGTGGTAAGTGGTAAAGCACAGAGGGGGTCCTATTTTTTGTGGGGGAGACACGTCGTGAGGGGCCCATGCCAAAAAACCACCAACTCGGACACCCTTTCCCACCGTTAAAGGAAGAAAGGTCGAGGGTTATGAGTTGTTGCTACCGACTATAGATTTGAGTGTGCCTCGCTCAACCGTTGAGATATGCGCGCTCGTTAGCACAACGTGCCAAAACTGTCAAGTCATAAAAAACATAGGATAAAAAACCAAATGTGGGTCGCGTTAAGACCCTTTTCCTGCATTTTTTCACCGAGTTATTTCCTAAGGAAAATACCCACTTTATCAACAACTTGTGCTAACACAAGGTAGCCCCTAAAGGAAGTCACTTGGGAAGTATAAATAAGAGATCAAAGGAATATCATTAGCACCTAATGAAGACCTATTTTGAACACATATTCAGAAAATTGAATATTTATATTGTAAAGTGTTATGGGATGGTACAATTGACAAATATGAAATGACAAGTCTAAGGTAGCAAAGGTATGAAGGAGCGAAAGTTTTGAAGCTGCAAAGAGTGAGACTATTCCAGGGTTTTGAGGTTATCCATGAGCTGCAGAAATAGAGGGCACATACATCCACAGACCATGGGCATAGAGAAGCATGGACACCTTCGAGTTGTAGAAGGGGAAAGTGTGGATATATAGAAAGGGAGTGGAAGATGCTTGTTACAGGTTTCAGGATCTCAGGAAAGACTATAGGTATTTTTTTTAGAGATCAGATTCAATAGGGATACTACAAAGTTAAAGGTATGTTCATGGTTATTTTTTGAGATTGTATCTTAGTGGTGCTGTGGAGCATGCTTGAGGCATGACTTTGTGAGGTTTTCGATATACTCTCTTGGATGTTTGGTATATGTTGTAATGTATGGTCTGAGGAAGATCTATTGATGAACATTTTCAGTGTACTTAGCTTAGTTTTATTGGTACATCTTTTGGTGCACTGTGAGAAGCATTTGTTAGTGGTATTGGTATATGATTGTATTATGAGTGGTACATTTTTTAAGGCTACATATCAGTGAGGTTTTGGCACAAGGTTTGACATAAGGGTTTATCGTATTCAGTTTATGGATAGTGTGATGTATTTCTAGAGGCCCTTTGTTGGTTATATTGGATTACGTCTTTGGTGCATGATTGATGCACTTGTTTTGGTACAAGTTAATACTTGGTTGTGATTGGTATTTTCTTGGTAGAGGCATGTGTTAGAAATGATGAGCATATGGTGTGAGATATTCTCTTGGTTATTTTGGCATGAGTTTCATGCGGTTTAAGAGTTGATATGGTTTCGTGGTTGAGAATATTATTGTGATAGGTTGTTGGTACAGGTGTATGTGACAAATTTTACAGTGGCATATTAGATACAATGATAGCTTGATAGAAATAGAGATAGTGACAGTACAACTGGGAGAAGTTTTGTAGTAGTCTGTGAGTTGAATAGAAGAGAGTTGCGGACATCTGCGAGTTGCAACAACGAGAGTTGAGGACATCCACATGTTGCAGCATAGATAGGTTGTGGACCTGTAGAAAATATTTGAAGAAGAATGATAGAGGTTGTGACATGTTTTCAATGACAGTTGTGATAGTGATAGAGTTGTGGCAGTGATAGTGAAAGAGCAGTGGAATGGACAATGATTTGGCATTTCTTTTCCAAGGCGGTTGGATGGGGTAAGGATAGGTGGTTGTAGATACCTTTCAGGTGTAGATGGAGAATTTATGAGGTTCTATCCTCCTTCTAGTTGGAGCAATAAAATTAGGGATTTGGAGCTTCCTTCAGGTTGGAGCCTGAGAAACTAGGGGGTTGGAGCCTCCTTCTAGTTGGAGCTACAAAATTGGAATTTGGTGCTTCCTTGAATGTAATTATTTGACATATAATAAAATAATTATGTGGTTTTCTCCCACATTGGGTTTCCACATAAATATTGGTGTATTGTTCATTGTGTGGATGTGTTTATTGTTGTTTATTATGCACTGATGGATGCTAATGTTTATGATGCAATAATATATTGATGATGAACTGATGAAATTTTTTGAATAAATTAAGGGAATATAAATTTTGGCTAAAAGAAGTATATATTTCTCATTACTGATTCACCCCCCCCCCTCTCTTTAATCCAACAATTGGTATTAGAGTTGATTCCTTTAGGAAACTGTTTAACCATTGGAAGGAGATCATGGAATACACTGAGAATGAAGTACCAATGTTTGATGGTCAGAGTGGTCTAGAGTATGAGATATGGAGAAAAAGGACGAAAGTATTTTTAAAGGCATATGGATATGATATTTGGAAATCAATTGCGATAGGATACAATGATACAAGGAAACATAAAACAGTAGCCAAGAAGAAATTAAAGAAGAACAACAAAATAACAATGGATTTCATTAGGAAGGACTATGTGATTCAACAAAGGACAAAGTGGGTAAATGTTCATCAGCTAAAGAACTTTGGGACAAGCTACATAATATCTATTTTTATCCCATCAAAGAATCAAATAATGCCAAAGAAGATGCAGGTACAAAACAAGAAGAAATATGCTCATAATGTCAGAGAGATTCAGAAGAGGAAGAGTACGAAGAGGCAAAAGTTGATTACAAAGAACAATTTATCAGTGCAATTGAATATATAAGGACTGAAAGAAAATAAAACAAGTCAATCCAGGAAAAAATAAAGAATGCGAAAGAATCACATAACTCTAACACCAAAGAAGTTGAGAAAATGATCACGATGCTAAAAGGTCATCTACAAGAAGCCAAAAGGACTAAAGAAACTATCGAGGAACAAAAGTAGTATTTGGAAGCCAAAATAACAACACAAAGGGAAGAAGTAGAAAAGAGAGAGAATATACTGACAGATCATCTTAAGGAATAAACTAATTATTTAAATAAGATTGAAGTAGAGTTCAATCAATGAGAAATAAAACTTGAATATGAAATAATCACATTGAAGATCCAACTTGAAGAAGAAAAGCCAATAGAAGAAATCACAAGGAACCAGATGATGAAGAAAGAAGAAGAGGTGGAGAATCTTGAAGAATAAATTGTCATGTTGAGAACAAATGTTGTCAAGCTTAGCATGAATGTTGAAGAGAAAGAAACATACACTTCATCAGTTGAAGAGAATCTCTCCAGGTTGCTAGAAAGGAAGAATAAAGAGAAGCCAAAGACTTATGTAGAATTCATTAAGGGTTCGATGAAGAAGGAAGAATGCAAGCCCTTGAAGAAGAAAATTCTCGAAGTGATAAAGAATCAAGAAGAAGACAACAGAAGAATATCCTCTACATTCAAGCCAAAAATAAGCCTCAACCATGATCATGATTAGACAATGCTAGAATTTAGAAGGAATACACCACAAAGAATATCATTCATTCCCGGGTATGTCAATTTCTTTTATGGTGATTATTTTTATTGTAATAAATTTGGACATAAGGTTGCATATTGCATGGATTATGAAATAAATGTTCAAGAAATAAATACTTATGTGGCTCCACATGATATTAAATGTTACAAGAGCCACAACTATGGTCATATATCTCAGAATTGTAGAATCATGACAGTGTCATCCATAAAGAAAGAAACATATATCAGATATACTAAAATTTGGAAATGAAAAGAACAAGAAGAAGAGAAAGTGAATAAAGAACAGACTTCAAAAATTACAAGACTTGCCATAGTACAAGAAAGACAAGGAAATAAAGAAAAACAAGAACATGTTTCATGAACCGTATTGTCAGAATCTGTAGCAAAGAAAGATTATAATGAAGAGAAGGTCCCAGATATCGCATGATTTGTAGTACCATGAGAAAGAAAAGAAGAGTAGATGAATAAAGAACAAGCTCGATAAATTGTACTTTTAGGGATTATAGTGAAAAATCAATCCATAGGAAGAAAGAAAGAAGTCAGAATTCAGAAGGATAATGAGTCTACAGACGAAGAGGAATATTACTCAATGTCAGAGAATGTATTGTTTTGATCCATCTGGCTTGGAGACTCCCAGTATTATGAATAATGAACAGGGGGAGTCTAGACAGTAGCTCTACAGATAAGAGATTTATCCTTCGAGGAGTGTGAAGTTTTTCAGATTGATGTTATAGAGTTAGAGAAGACCAGTGGACACATTTGACATGATATAGGAGGATCTCGGTTTCCACCCACATTTTTCAACTGGCTCAAAATAGTTTGTTGGAAACTTACTATTTTTAGCAATTTTTCGGGTCCCAAACTTTTGTGGCCATTTTGAGGACCCAAACAACGTTTTTCCATGATAAGGAACCTCAAAGATAGTTGAAGTCTTTGATTGATCTCCCTATATGAATCTCCTTTTTAATACCTTTCCAACGAGCTATCGTTCTCTGTAACACACCCACTACGACATAATGAATTTTTCATCTTTTCCTTCGAGGGACAGAATCCCCGAGACTTATATGGGGCCTAGCATAGACCATCCCTTCCCTTATCCTCCTCCAAGTGATGACAACCTGGCCTTAGTGCAAGTGCCTTTCGTATCTTGTGAGTTGGGAGTCAAGTCTCTCGACTCCTCTTTCTCCAAAGGACGATACTCGAGATGCGATATGGGTATGGCTCCTTCCTCACTAGCACCTGCTACATGTAACTGTAGGCTAGGGAAAACACTAGCGCCACTCGTAACTTCACTAGTTGAGATGTTGATCCCTCATTCTCCTCCTTTGTGAAATCCCGAGATGCGAGAGGTCAACGTTACGTGGGCTCTGCCAAAGAAACGTGCACACGCCACTTGTCTCCTCCACTGTACTCTGCTCATGAGCTGTGTCGCTACCGCCCGTCGCACATGACCTCAACTCTTGGCATTTCACGGCCTCAACGATCAGGGTGAAAATTATTCATCCTATGAAACCCCGAGCCACGATAAGTCAACAATGGGTCACCTGCTTCCTAAGCTAAATACTAGCACTACTCGCATCTCATGACTTCGCGAGTTGGAGTGTTGAGCCCTTGTGCTCCTCCTTTGCTAATTCCTGAGATACGATAAGTCAACAATGGGTTGAATATTTCCCAGGTGACATGTGTCCATCACCTGTCAACCATGCGGTCCCCACCTAATGGAGGTGCCACGTGTTCACATGAGCCCTCGGTGCTTGGCACCTCGCGACTTCTACAGTCGAAAATAAACTCTCTCAAGTTTCGAACCCCCAATAGGCGATAACCACGAAAGTTCTGATCCCACGATTCTCCCGTGGCCTAGATCCAATGGTCATGATCACATCTTAATCTCATGAATCATGAGTTCATGCGGTCCTACCCTTGACCACTCCAAGTCACGAGTCAGCAAAATTCTACTCTTCTGCCTATACAAAGGCTAAGATCGACAGTCAATAAGGCTCCGTTAGATCCTTGGATCTATGGTCCTGATTCCTTCGCTACTTGTGAAGGCTAAAAGGGGTCGAGGCATTAACATCTACATTCCTTCCTCCAATCTAATGGTCATGAAAGAAATCAGATCCCCCAAAAGGATCTCATCCATTCATCTAACAAACGAAAGGGTACTCTCCTTCAGTATTTGAAAGTCGCTATCCTTCCTGAGCTTTGTCAGCTATGAAAGACTTGAGATCTTTGCTCTTTGTCTTCTGGACTTGACTCTTAGAAGAGTCTTCAGTACAACTATTCATCAAGGGGTTCTAGGGTTCTATTTGATCGTAGAGGGCCTGTGCATATCGACGCTACCTCTCATGATCTTAACAAAATCCGTCCTCCAAGGGACTCATAATGACTAGGTGAGTAAACCATCGTACATGTGGCTACACCTAAGGTCGATGAGCTCATAGTTCGTGGCTCTAGCTTAAGATGCTACATAACTCCAGAATTTATGAGAACAAGTCATGTCTGACCCATATAATTCCTTACTTGCCTAATTATACAACCAAGTAGAAATAGAAGGGATACAGTATATCCATTAAGCATTCATTCACATTCTTGAAAGCATGCACAGTATAACCAATCCATACATAGTCACAGCTAAGTTACACAGGGTAGGAAATCACTTATCTATTACAGGTTGCCACCAACCAACTGACTGTGGGTGTTCGTCCTTCCACCTGACCATAGGCTCAGAGGCATTCATTCTTAGCACTCTTTCCACCCCCGTGCCAAGCCATGATATCACCAGGGAATTCTCATAGTTCTCCAGGGTTCTCTCTCTGTTTTAACTTCTGTTCAGGTCCTATTTTCTGCAACTCATAGCTTTCTCGCTCAGTTGTGGCCTTGGCGAGGTTTCTCAGATGCTCTTCAGCATCAATCTCGTGGCCTTTTGTTTGTGATTCATTGGAGAGCTTTGCGCCTCTCCCTTGTGAGCTTCCGCCCTCGTCTGGTGCCTTCTTTTCCCGTGTGTGTGTCCCTCTTACTTGGGAAGGTTTTTGTCAACCTATCTGGTTCCTTCTGTCAGAAGGAAGCTCAGGTCTACAAGTCCCTGTGGTACTTTAGATTGACAGCCCATGTTTCCATTCATGGGGGTGGTTGGTGATTCAAACACTAGTCCTTTCTTCATTGACTAATTTTCTTTCCTTGGGATTCGAAGGAGGCTTGTCATCCTTATCAAGGGAGATTTGGGGTTATTTGATACATGAACCCTCTCTTATAGTTTTCACATTCCTCCTCTAGTGATATAATGGCGAGTACTTTCAAGGATTCACCCCCACAATCAGTTATTGGCAACTCAAACAATAATACATTTACATTTTCCTCATGCATTAGCATGGTAATTCCTACTTTATGATTAATTACAAATTGGGGGAAACAGGGTGTTACAATTCCCTCCCCCTTAAAGGAACACCATCCTCGGTTTTCTTTCTCAAAAACACCTGTCATGCCTTTCTCATTTAACCACTTCAGAAGTCTTGACCTTCATCCTCAGTCAGATCATTTTTCAGGATCTGAGTCTTCATCATCTGCCTTCAATAATTCTTGGACACAAGCATATTAACCATAATTTTGTGTGAAAAAATCTTACTGTTGTTCAAAATTCAAAAAGGAAAAGTTTCATATTCTAGAATAGTACTTATCTGTGCAGTTTGTGGATCTGTATCCACATGGTATTTTTGTTATCCATGCTCATCTCTTTCCTTGACGTACCCATTGGGTGCATTATTCCAATTCAATAGTTCACAAGAGCTATCATGATTTCATTTTCCTTTCAAAGGTTTTTCCACACGGGAAACTACCCACTGTGTGCATGATCCCAATAGTTTAAAGGAATTAATAAGAGCTCCTCTTCCTTGCGGTCACTCATCCTCCAGGCCCAGGCTCAGGCATCCCCTTCACTGTTATACAGTCCCTCGGGCAATCCATCTTTCCCTGCTGAGGTTTTCTCACACAAGAAAATTTTAGAAACTCTATCGAGTCTTACAGTCGAGGCATCCCTCTGACTTCTGTTACCTCAACATAATTTATTTCATGCGATCATGACTTATCATGGGGTTCTCATGGCTGAGAAGTAGCCCTTTTTCATCATCTTTATCTTTGACAGCCTTCATCTGTTCCTTTCTGGACATGTCTTTTCTTTCCACCTGTATTACAGGTATATAAAACTCATGAGACATCATTATAAATTTTAACTTTCAGAATTTTATTGCAAATATGTCACCCATGGATTTTCCAATCTCACGACTTGTTTTCATATTTGTTCTACACAGGAACCAGATTCATAATTATGGGAATTTCCTTCCCATAACGGTTTGGCTCAGCAGGCAATTGGCCTTCCTTATGGGCTTACAATGCCACCATATCCAAGACCCCTTTGCTTCCTACAATTCATTCTTTACACAACCAAACAATTGTTAGTTTCATCTCAACATACCAAAATTTTCAAAATGTAGTTCAACATTTAAAAAGGGTTTTAACAATTGTGCCAATATCCATGGCCACATTCATACCTAATACATTCTTGCATTGTTTTTCAAGTTCGTCACACTTTATGACCGGTTCTTGGCCATGGGGTGTTGGAAGTTAACCAACCTTTTCCTCATATGGTTTATTTGTTTTCTTTCATTCTTACAGTAGGACCATACTGCCTGCTAT
>ML793905.1:129513-145929 GCA_009831015.1 Picea engelmannii
CTGGGAACTCAACTATATCACATGCCTCATTCTTATGCAAGGCATCCATTTCTTCAACCATGGCCTTATTCCATAGTTTACTATCCTATGAATTCACTGCTTCCCTGACAGTTTTGGGATCATCATCAGTAATAGATAAAGCAAAGTTAGAACAAAAATCAGGTGGACTATACCTTTCTAGTTGCCTTCTTTCCCTCACTGATCTCCTCAATAATGGGGTATGAGGTTCTTCTTCTTCTGCTTCATCTTCTTCAGATGATTCATATTTTGCAACATCCAACTCAAGCTCTATTTTCTCAGGTTCGTCTTGCGTTGGTATGAATTCCTGTTTGGACACATCTTTTACCTCTCTAAAAACAACATCCCGACTGTAAACAATATTCTTAGTTTCTTGGTTCCAAATCTTATAACCTTTCACACCATCTTTATAACCCATAAAGATAAATGTTTCAGCTTTATTATCCAACTTACTCCTATTTTCTTTCGGAACATGTACATAAGCATCACAAAAAAACACTTTGAGATGTTCAAGAGATGGTGTCTTACCAGTCCATACCTTGTGTGGAGTTTTATCATCCAACATTGATGAGGGTGATCAATTGACCAGGTAACATGTTGTACCCACTGCCTTTTCCCAGAATTATTGTCCTAACTCGATACCACTAATCATGCTCCTTTCTTTTTCCATTAGTGTCCTGTTCATCCTTTCTGCAACTCCATTCTGCTGAGGTGTGTATGGAGTAGTATTCTGCCTTGCTATACCACACTTCTTACAGAATTCTTCGAATTCATTTCTGTAGAATTCTCCACCATTATCTATTCTCAATACCTTTATTTTATTCTCTATTTGATTTTATACCAGAGGCTTAAACTCTTTAAATTTATCAAATACCTCAGATTTCTTTCTAAGAAAATAAATCCATGTGTTCCTTGAGAAATCATCTATGAATGAAACATAATACACAGATTTACCTAGTGATGGAATAGGCACAGGTCCAAACACATCACTGTGTATCAACTCTAAGATCCCCTTTTCTCTTGTAGAACCATACGGGAATCTTACTCAATTTCTTTTACCATATATGCAATTTTCACAGAAATCAAAATCTAGACTGCAATTAGACATACCTTCAACCATACCTTTTTCCATAAATCCTTTTCTAAGAGGTTTCAAGTAGTGACACCTAGAGGAATTGCATACAACACACTGAATAACATTGTGTATCAGTTTTAGATCTTTATTCATTACAGGTACAAATTTATGATTATTTCAAGTTAGGGTTGTTGACTAATCCAAAACTAGTCTTGTGAGACTAAAGAAAAGTTTGATGAAAATGCTAGTCTCTTGTTGTTAAAGTGAAGGAAGGTTTGCAAGTATGTGATCATATGCACAAGGTCTATTACAGAGTTACAAATCATATTTGCATGATGAAATTGATGAGGGATTTTGGTTGAGGTACAAGTTGGGTACATGCTTGAGACAAGTAGTTGATGAGTTGGCACATACATGAGGTGTATAGTTGATGATGTTGGTACATACTGATGAGTCATAATTGATGATTCCTTAACACATGATTGGTACATACTTGGTGCATCATTGGTTGCACTTGTTTATGGTACATGTTGATTATATATTGTTTGGTATAGGTTGGTGCATGGTTGATGCACTTGTTTATGGTACAGGTTGATTACAGGTTGAGGTACAAGTTGATGCATGGTTCAGGTTTATCGGTACATGTTTACAGTGGTATATGTCACAATAATAGTGTGACAGTGGTTCCATCACTCTACTTTTACTTCAGGGAAGTTGGACGGGGCAAGGACAGGTGGTTGTAGCCACCTTCTGGTTGTAGCCAGAGAACATAGGGGTTTGTAGCCTCCTTCTAGTTGTAGCTAGAGAGTTGGGGAGTTGGAGCTTCCCTCAGGTTGTAGCCTAAGAAACTAGGGGTTTGGAGCCTCCTTCCAGTTGCAGCTGGAAAACAAAGGAAGTTGGTTCTTCCAATGAATGTAATTCTTCAAGACATATAAGATAAATCATTTTGTGGTTTTCTCTCGATTTGGGTTTCCACATAAAACAATGGTGTACTATGTATGTGTGTGATTGTTCATTTTTTATTTCTTATTATTGGATAATAATTCTACATTGATATAACACTTGGATTATTTGGAGAAATAGTATTATAATTACGCTATTACTGATTCACCCCCCCTCTCAGTAATCCAACAATTGGTATCAAAGCAGGTTCCTTCAGAAATCAGTTTAACCACTGAAAGGCAAATTATGGAGAGTACCAACTCATATAAAAATGGAATACCACACTTTGATGGACAAAAGTATTCCTTTTGGAGCATAAGGATGAAGACATATATACAAGAACAGGGGTTTGAAATTTTATTATCAATTGTAGATGGATACACAGTACCAGCAGTTCCAACAACAAATGACAAAGCAATGAAACTTGGTCAGAATAATTCCAAAGCTACAAATGCACTTTTGAATGGTCTCAGTGAAACAGTGTTCACCAAAGTTGCACATTGTAAATCCTTTTTGACGGGCGAAAATGACCGTCTGTCAATTGGAAGAACGAGTCTGGTCCAGGGTTGTCTAAATAACCCAAGCATTTTGGTATAACTCATTCTCACGGATTTAATGGCTCTGTTTCCCAATCTAAAATTCATAGAAAAAACAAATAAAATAAATAAAAGAGATAACTATTAAATAACCACTTAATACACACACACACACACACACACACACACACACATATATATCGTAGATAATATTTAAACAATAGATTTGCCTATCTTATTTATGTGCATGATATACAAGTTGCGATTTTTAATCTAAACTCATGAAAATCTTTGTAAAGATGGGTTCTTTAACAAAAGCAGATAAAGAAAGCACATAAGCTATTTTTTTTGTTTTCTCTTTATTAATCTAAGATTAAATAGAAAAATATACTATGAAAGAGGAGTATGTGGATGGTCAAAGCCAGACCATATATTAGAGTTTCATAGACAAACAAACGACAAAAAAAGAAATGAACTAACCTATTAATGAATTAATCAGCATGCATCCAACATCTGTATGATTATAGAATGTCCAGCCAGCCTGTCCAAGAGATAAATCTACAATGAACCTTGAAACTGTTCTGAATAAATGAAAAATAGTATATTGACTGTTGAATTATAATGACAGAACGATGAGATGCAAATAATCGCTGTGATATTTGTGATTGCAAGCAATTACATTTAAGATAAATCTAACTGTAACAACATGCTTTTAATCATTCAACAAAATTAAAGAAAAGTCTTATCATTTGGGTTGAACAAATGACCACTCTTTTCAATATCCGAAGCATCAAAATGTGGATGATATTTTTAAAGAGATTATCCCAATGCCACAATAAATTGTGAAGACAAAAGCTATCACCAACTATTGATTTATCAGAATAAAGAAACCATAAATGAAAACAACATTTACAGAGAGCTAAAGATGAAATGTAAATATATGTTTCGTTCAAATTCGTGAATAAAATGTCCACCTTCAGCCCCAGGCCAAGATACCATGATTACAAAAATACGAGTTTTTAAAGGGTTTAGAAAAGCCAACTGTCTCATCTTGTGGGATAAGATTATATATACACAATGATCTGTTGATTACAAAATAGAGGGGAATATAACCACTCTAGATCACACTAAATCTCTAAAAACTAAAAAGAGTATGTTCCTGTTTACACAAAAATGAGCCATGGATATCGCTAATAGACCCAAAAATGATTCATATCATTTGGTCACCATAAATTGCCAGATATCCTGAAAGAAAAGGATGAAATAAAGAGATTCAGATATACATTTAACCAATATTTTCCAAATTTTGAATAAGAATAGACTGGCTACAGAATTTGTTGATTCTGTAGCTAGTCTTATTTTAGCAACTAAATCTAATTTATTCTATAAACAAATATGTAACACAATTTAAGATAAAAACAAATCTTTTACCTTTAACTGGAAAATCAATTCAATTTACAGGATCTCAGAATTGACCACTGGTATTACACTCTTGGCATTCTTCACTATTATCTTCCGAGTCGTTTTCAAAAGTTTTCTTTGTCCCTGAATAATGGACTTTAGTTTGTGATTTTCATCTGTTAGTGAGTCGGCCTGATTTGTAATGGTTTTGATTTGCGATTGAAAAATGGGTATGTCTGTGTAATATTTATCAGTCCAAAACTAACAAATTTCACATTTTGAAACCGTGATAGCCGTTTGAGAATACCCACGGTCATGTGCCAGAACGTCTCCACTATTGCCTATGGGTTTCTTATCAAACTTGATACCTGGAAATCCTTGACTGTGCTTCAGGCAGGGTGGCAAATTATCCACGAAATTGTAAGCCTGGTCAAGACCTGTTTTGAGGGAAGGAGGGTCTTCTTCGGCGAAGAATCTCTCAATCTCCGAATCAGAGCTTTCATGGATCTTGATCTGATTAATTGAGCTCACATGAGATTTTGGTTTATTTTGAAGTTTCCTTGAGATCAACCTACCTGCCCGTTTATTTTTAAACACTAAATCGATATCACCTTTAGATGGTTTGCACGTAGACCTATTTGCATTCTTAGCAGAGGCATTAGGACGGACGTGTTTTTTATGTCTCTGCTCAACAAATTTTGGGTCGAGTATAGTCTTACTGAGGGTGGCCGTAACACAGGCCTCTGTAGATGAAAGAACCGCTTTGGCAAGGACTATGGTTTCCTCTATCATGGGTTTGTCAACCTCTACAGTGTTAGAGTTAACAAAACCATTTCGGGTTAGGAAGGCATTCCAATCATCATTTTGTAACTTCAATTGATGTACCAACAATATCTTTATCAGACCATGGTGAAACAAGATGGAATTTAAACGTTGTTTCTTATACCTTTTCGCCATTTTATACAGGCTTCTCCACAGGTAATAGGGCTTATTTAATTGAAACCCAATGAAATTAATCAACAAATGTATGTGATATAAAAAAACAAAACCAAAGTGGCCCTCACATGTCACGAACTGTCTCAATATTGCTAGCAAACCATGCCACTGGGTTTTCAACAAGGACACATGCATACCTTTATCACATTAGTTGATTTTCTTGGATGTGAAGAACAGGCTCCACAGAACCTCCTCGACCTTGGTGTTTTTAAACCACTTCTGCCCGCTCAAAGGAAGACTTGTTGCTTGTCCTAAAAAATCCTTTGTGACCTCGACCTGAATATCTCCTACCTTTTCTCGGCATCCATCAAATGAAAGGGCAAATTCATGAGCGGTTCACAAGTTAAAACCATGGAATTTCTCAAGAAAAATAAGCCAGCCTTGACCCTCGAGATCCTCCCTTGCATCATCACACAGGAGCATGGTTTGAGAGCCATTGGGTTCAATCCTAATGACCGGGGCCATGGGGTTTCAAAAAGAAGACAATAAAACACAGTGAGTATGGAAGGTTTCTAGGAGAAGATCAGAGCGATACTTCAGATCCAAAACTCATCAATACCCTAGTGCGTATGAATAGAGGTTGTTCAATACCAAATGAAAGGCGTTTTGTGAAATGAATGCTAAGAGTACATGCAAAACCCGAGACTTATCTTGAAGTGATGGGATTATCATCGTAAGATTTCCACCTCCCACAAGGTACAGGCCACGACCATGTTCATTAAAATTTTATCATTGCGCAACAAAGTGGGTTTGGTTTCTAAAGTTCAGGAGAGGAATTTTTTTTAAAACCAAAGTGTAGTGACAAGGATAGTCATGACCAAGATCCACAAAATATATATCATGGTTTAAATTAAATGGATCCTTGGTGATTCAAATAGCAACCCAAAGCATGCTTCACATTTGAGGAGTCAATAAGGAAGATGAGCTTCATAGAAAGAAACAAAAATCTTTATTAACAAAACTGTGGATCCATCTACCTTTCATAAGCTTTAAATAAAGTGGTAATACAATCATAGGTTTTGATGCTTCGTTCATGATTTCAGTCATGAACGAAGCATGAAAACGAAAACACTAGGAATAACGGAAAGATCACATTTGTAGTTTCAAAAATTGCTTATGAAGAACAATAGTCATACGACCCCAGGTAGGCAGCTACATAATTTATTATTTGATACTTTAAAAATTTGAAAATGTGTAGGGATGCCAACAATGACGACTTGCTGGGAGAAGCAATTATCTCTATATCACTGATGAGTTCAGGTTAGAAATGTTTGAATGATTTCAAATCAAAGAACAACTGAAAAACATTAGAGCATTTTTGATAATCATTACGTCGTCCAGCTTAAGATATCTTTCATTGAAAAATGAAATCTAGTGAAAGACTTCACAAATGAAAGCCACAGTGTTTAAGTTAATGGCTCCAATGCTATTGACAGGGCCACTACTTCTAGTAGGTGTCCATAGCCTCGGCAGGGATGTCAATTAACCCACTCTGACACCTCTATCATGTCCAATAAATTTCAAATCAGAATGAAGGATGCTTATGATCAAAAAAACATTTTTTTTTTACCTGAGAATTTTCTCTAACCTGACATCGCTTTGCTACCAGCGAGCCCGTTCAGTAAACTAATGAAGTTGTCTTGGCACCATGAATGCATTTACCCGCTACTAGAAAACCTGTTCAATATCTCGACGGGTTTGAAAACACTTCCCACAACTCTCGGGAAAATTATTGATATAATTTATAGATATCCAGAAGAGTGGGGTGGTACTGAAAATTTCAGTCTTTGGCACATTTGTTATTTTCCGGCTCTTTTAATTTTTTCTTGCTAACCTTCATCATGGTCTGAAAATAATTCACTGATGAAACTAATTTTTCGAGGACAGGAAGGCATCCTTGAGTTGCTTTCTTAAAAGCAGGGACAACGTAAAGAGATTTTAATGATAGTCGTGTTTTCTCTCAAATGCAAATTGAAACCAAAAATCAATTCTCAAGAAAAAACCATCTTTAACTAGTCTACATTTTTCTTAAGAAAATACAACAATTGATGCTCCGACAGTCCTTGACAGTTGTTTAAATATGAAGCATTATGTTCTCCCTTTTGAACTAGACCGTAATACAGGCATGTTTGACCCAGAAAGCAAAAAACAAAAATAATAAAAAAAATGAAAAGAAAAACCAAAACAAACCAAAACAGAAAAGATATGTACAAAAGGTGTATCTAGGATTTGTCAGGAAAAATACCTTTTGAGAGCTTGGACATTCACTGGAAAGGTGTCTGGTTGTCCCTCTAAATTCTGCAGGTGGAAAGAACTAGGACCTAGTTTTTCGGCGATTAAGAAAGGTCCCAACCACAGGTTTTGGAACTTTGTATGTTCACCTTTCCCCTCATGAGCTTTATCCCACTTGAGGACAAGATCACCTACTTCAAAATTCACGTCCGAGGCAGAACACGAATCAAACCATCTTTTGACAATATGTTGATGCTGATCCAGTTTTTGTTTCGCTTGAGCTCTTACCACTTCTAACTTCAACAAAGCATTAATCCGACTTTCCAAGGGAGGGCATGCTTATTCCTGAAATTTCTGGGATAGTTGCAGAGAGTGGAGCAGAACATGTGGAGGAAGAATTGCTTCCCTTCTGTAAACAAGAAAGAAGGGGGAATTACCAATAGCAGTTTTCAGGGTCACCCTATCAGCCCATATTGCATTGAAAAGTGCATTGTGCTAGTTTTTTTGGTTTTCGAAAACTGTTCTCTTGATAATCTTGATCAGGTTTTTGTTTGTCGATTCTACTAAACCATTCCCTTAGGGGTAATAGCTGGCAGAATATTTCAGTTTTATCCCTTTTTCTAAATCAAAGACACTCATATTGAGGGATGAAAAATATGAAGAATTATCAAAAACCAGACATTCAGGAATACCAAATCAAGTAATGATGTTTGAATTAAGGAAATATATTACCTGACTGGTGTTTACCACTTTTAACAGTGTAGCCTCAGACCATCTAGTAAAATAGTCTGTTGTTGTAATGATGTATTTATGCTGTTGTGAGGAGGTGGGGTTTATTGGGCCAATGATGTCAAGACCCCATTGCTGAAAAGGGAAATCCACTGAGACAGGTTGCAGCAGGAATGTTGCCTTCTGCACTTGTCCATAAGCCTTTTGACAAATTGTGCATTTGCGGCATAATTTATGGGCATCTTTAAATAGTGTGGGCCAATAATACCCTGCCCTTAATACTTTGTGGGAAGTATTGTCTCCACTGAAATTCCCACCAGCTTCTCCTGCATGCAACTCCGATAAGACTTTATCTGCTTCATCTCTTGCTAGACAGTGCATAAGGATTTCATAAAAAGTTTTGTGAAATAATATACCATTAACAAGTTGGAAAGGTGCATACTTTAATCTCAATGCTCTCCTCTTTCTTGGATCAAGGTGACAAGGAGCTGAACCATGTGTTAGATAAAACCTAATGTCGTCATACCAAGGATTGGTAGGATTTTGTACACAACAGATTTGAATTTGATTATGTTGATCTTCAATTAACATATCAATTTAACTTTGTTGTTCTTCAACTGAATCAACAACTAATTTACATAGATCTTAGCCTCTAACAATTTGCGTTGGGGTGATCTCGAGGTCATACTCTTGTAAGGATGTCACCCAGTTTGCCCATTTTTCACCCAGTTCTTTCTGTACTAACAAATTTCTGACAACAGAGTAAGGAACAATGACTTTAGTTCTAGATTTCAGTAGATATGATCGAAAATGTTTTACTGCTTTAAAAATAGTGTAAGCCTACTGATCTACAACTGGATAATTAAGTTATGCTCCCTTAAAGGCTGAGCTCATAAGGGCAATGGGAACCTCGTTGTTTTCAACATTCTTTTGGGTTATCACAGTGGCATAAGATCGATCAGAGGCAAACGTGTAAAGAGTGAAATCTCGTGAAAAGTTAGGGCTTATTAGGGATGGAGCATACACTATGGATTTTTTGACTAAGTCAAAAGCTTGACTTTCTTGAGGTCCCCAATGGTATTGCACATCCTTTTTTATTAAGTTTTGTAATGGCCTCACCATTTCCAAGAAACTCAGGATGAACATCCTGACAAAATTTATCTGACCTAGAAAAGATTGCATAAATTTTTTGGAAGAGGGAGGAGGAAGTTTTGAAATGATTTGAGTCCTCTCGGGATCAATGATCATCCCTTCATTTGAAACTATGAATCCGAGCAGCTTTTCTTGTTCCACTGCAAAGGCATATTTTTTAGGATTTAGAGAGATGTCATACTTACAACATCGTTGTAAAACAAATCTCATATGGGCTAAATGATCTCCCTTATTCTTGGAGAAAACCATGACATCATCGAGATAGACCACCACAGATTGATTGATTAGACCACAAAAAGTGATATCCATCACTCTCTGGAAAGTGGCACTGGCATTTATAAGCCCAAAGGGCATATTTCTATAAGCATAGGTACCCCATGGAGTACGGAAAGTGGTTTTCAGCTAGTCTGGAGGAGACATGAGGACTTGGTTGTACCCTGAAAAACCTTCTAGTAGCAACAATCTTTTAGAACTGAATACCTGCTGGAGAATTTGTTCCATCGGAGGAACACGGTAGTTGTCTTTGTCATATGATCAGTTTAAATTTAGGAAATCGACACATAGTCAAATTTCGCCACTTTTCTTCCTCACAGGGACTAGGTTAGAAACCCACTGTGTATGCCTTACTGGGAAAATTATCTTTGCATTCAAAAGTTTGTTTAGTTTCTTCTTGACCATTGGCTCACGTTTTGGGTGCATATTTCTTAACTTCTGTTGAAAAGGTTAAGTATGGGGTTTCATGGGAATGATGTGTTGTATAATGCTAGGTTCAAACGTTTTTAGGTCATCATATGTCCAAGCAAAGACCTCCTTAAATTCTTTGAAAAAATTTATAAAGGTTGATTTCTCTTTCTTGGAACATCATGTTCCCAAATTGATGCATTGTGGATTATATTTAGTTCCCAGATTTACCTTTTCATGGGTCAAGGAAGAACTATTCATTTTACAATTTATCGATTTTCTGAATTTGTCATGCAAACCATAAAAAATTTCTAATCTTACCACAGATTTCGGGATAGAATTTACCAGATCTGATGTTGTTTCGGAGACCTTGGGTCTGATATTACCGTAAAATTGCAGAGGTCTTCATCATGGGTGCCTTCATTGATAACTGCACCTCAAAAAGTGTCTTCCATGTGCAGGAAACTGATGATTTGTTGATCATCATCGAACACTCTCGAGTTAGTTATGTTGTCTAGGATTGATGGTTTGAACAACAACTCGATCAAAATTGTGTTCGGAGAAAGGCCTTCTGCGGGAAAAAGTTTGGAAGAAACATTAGCTAACAAGTCCGCCTCAGAATTATTTAATCTTGGAATGGATTTAATGTTAAATGAGGAAAATTTGTGCATTAGATTCCATACCTCAACTTGATAAATTTTCAGGTGTGGCGATAGGCAATGAATGGAATTTCTTACTTGCCTGAACACAATTTCTGAATTGTCGAATACCATTAAATTATGTATTTTCAAATCTAGTTCCTTTATGAGTCCTTGCAGAAGTGTCTCATATTTATCCATGTTGTTTGTGCATTCAAATTCTAATCAGCAAGCGATCAAAGCTTTGTTACCTATTATGTCAATGAGCACACATCCTGCACCAGCTCCTTCTTTAGATTTGGATCCATCGAAGTAGAGAGACCATATATGATCCTCATCAGTCGTATGTGACACATTAGGGAGAACTGCAGACTTTGTGCATGTCAAGAGTTCCGACTGCTGTTCCAGCTTAGTAATGATAGAAGTTTCTGCCATGAAGTTACTGAAAAATGTGTTCATTCCCTGCATTTCGGGTGAATTAGTGGAAGCAGTAAATTGTTCATTAGTGTCATTTAAATCGGTCACAGTGAGCTTGAGGTAACGTTCATGATTGATCTTGATTCTATTAGGATTTCCATTCTCTGGCAGCCACAAATGGGACCAGTCTATCACAAAGTAGCCATGCAATTGTTTGGACCAATCCCTGCTTAAAAATAATCCATATACTTCAAGGATGTCAACGACAATGATATCCATAATCTGACGAACTTTAGGATTAGAGGATAACCTGATAAGGACATTTTTTAATTCACCTATCACTTTAACACTGGTTCGATCAAGATGAATAATTTTTAGAATGGAAGGTTGAACTTCAGCATTGATTTTTTGGAAGACAGACCAAGGCATTACATTTGATGATGTGCCAGAATCTACCATACAATTATGTACATTCCTATTGAAAATTTTGAAGGTCAAAAAAAAGGGTGGGACATTTTTACGAGTATTGACAACAAAACTTTTCTAGTTTTTAGTCGCAGTCCCTGGAATTATTTTATCTACATTTGTTACACTTTTTACACCAAGGTATCTTTTATCCGAGAGTTCTAGTGTTGTTTTAGCAGGGACCTTTTGAGATGTTTGAGGGCTGATTTCTGCCAGTTTCCTGCTATTCAGATTGTTGTTTTTGTTGTTTTCCGCAATGTTCTGAAGCATCTTTTGTAGAAGAAAAGGAAATTTCAATAATTCATAAACATAAATATTAGCTCTAAGTTTCTTAAGGTCTTCAATCAAATCGTATTCTAAACTTGGGGTTGCTGAATTCTGTTTAGTTTCAGTCTGCTTAAACTATTTTTGGGGTGCATTAGTTCCAATTTCAGAAGAGGGTTTATTTTGGGTTTTGCTTATGGTATTGTAAAGATGAACTGCTTCAAAATTGGCTTGAAAGATACTGTCTGAAAAATGTCCGAAGATGTTGGGATAGGGTTCGTCCTCTTCCACTGTTTCTTGTTCAACCATGTCTTTAGAAATCTCAGGGGGAACTAAGTTATCATGTGCTTCAAGGATTGTCTATATAGCATATTGTAGGCTTTCTAGGTTAAGGCCTTCAGAGTTTAAGTTGGGCCGGTTTGAGGGAAAAGATTTTCTAAAAGGGGGTTTGTAAGATCCTTTGCTTGAAGAAGCTTCTTCAGATGATCTCCTTAAATCTACGATTTGATTTGACAATTTCTGAACGACCTTTTATAAACTTTCCAGATCTCAACTCTCTAGCTGAGTTTTGGTTTGGGGAGGTCTAGGAAGAATTTCTATTTTCTTCTTGGAAGATGGGATAACCTCTGCCTCATTACTGATATTATCCTTTAGGCTTAGAATATCTTTCTCAATTTGGCTCACCTCCTCGAAGGCTTCCAATAACGTTGCCTTCTTAGACCTTTTTACCCAGAGTGCTATATTCTGGTGTAGAGCTTTGGTGTAGTATGCGACGATAAGATTTTCATCAGGCATTGAATCAACGAGAATTCGATTTTTTAACGTGAGAAACCTTTTATTAAAATATTTATTTTTTCTTTAGGGTTCATATTTAAGCTGGAGAGTTCCATGACTAAGACTTCAGGATATTTGTCATCTCCAAATTTCTCGAGGAAACATGACTCAAATTTATCCCAAGATACAATGGTGTGGGGTTGTTGGGAAAAATACCACATAGAGGCATTTCCTTCGAACGCATATGGAAAAGGTCTACATACTACATCTTCGTGTTCTACGCTTCGGAGTCTAATGGCTAGCATGAATTTTTTTATGTGTTCCTCAACGATTTGCTTAGAATATGGATTGAATTTAGGGAGCCATTTCTCCGTATGTTTAGGCAAAGGATGTTGGGGTCCAGGTACAGCCACAACATCTTGATTGAGCCAGGGCCTGGAAAGATTGTTTGGATTTTCCATGGGCGTAGGTGGTGTTGGAGGCTGAGATGAAGAACTACCTTTGTCGGATGATTCTTCTCCCAAAGAGGAAGGAGATGAAGGAGGTGGTGAAGGTGGGATACCAGATCCTCCGACTGTAGGAATGAGGATGCGATCTGGATCCGTTGGATTTAGGAGAAGACTAGTGCCTTCAAGTTGTTCTCTGATATTAGAGAAATCTAAGGGTTGATTCAGTGGCCGACTTGGTTTTCTTATACGGTCCAAAGCACCATGTGTCCTCATAAGTGATTGACGAATAATTTCTTGTACGTCGGATCCTAGAGGGTTTGGTGTTACTAGCTCAGCGGTAATCTGTGGATTTTCGTTTGAGGTGGTTGTTGTTTGAGAAGTAGCATTATCATCAGAACAACTTCTTGTTACTACAGGGGAGCAGGTGTGTGGGGGAGGATTCATGCGACCTCCATGTGCCATCAATAGTGTTCAGGCCCTCCTTCTAGCGCCATTTGTTGACGAGCGAAAATGATCATCCATCAATTGGAAGAACGAGTCCGGTCCGAGGTTGTCTAAATAACCCAAGCCGTTTGGTATAACTCGTTCTGATGGGTTTAATGGCTCCATTGGCCAATCTAAAAGTCCTAGAAGAAACAAATAAAAGAAATAAAAGAGATAACTATTAAATAACCACTTAATATATATATATATATATATATAACTATCGTAGATAATATTTAAACAACAGATCTGCCTATCTTATTTATGTGCATGATATACAAGTTGCGAGTTTTAATCTAAACTCACGAAAATCTTTGTAAAGATGGGTGCTTTAACAAAAGCAGATAAAGAAAGCACATAAGCTATTTTTTTTTTTTCTCTTTATTAATCTAAGATTAAATAGAAAAATATACTATGAAACAAGAGTATGTGGACGATCAAAGCCAGACCATATATTAGAGTTTCGTAAACAAACAAACGACAAAAAAAAGAAATGAACTAACCTATTAATGAATTAATTGGCATGCATCCAACATCTGTATGATTATAGAATGTCCATCCAACCTATCAAAGAGATAAATCTGCAATGAACCTTGAAACTGTTCGGAATAAATGCAAAACAATATATTGACTATTGAATTTTAATGACAGAACGATGAGATGCAAATAATCGTTGTGATATTTGTGATTGCAAGCATTTACATTTAAGATAAATCTAAATGTAACAACATGTTTTTAATCATTCAACAAAATTAAAGAAAAATCTTATCATTTGGGTTGAACGAATGACCACTCTTTTCAGTATCTGAAGCATCAAAATGTGGACGATATTTTTAAAGAGATTATCCCAATGCCACAATAAATTGTGAATAAAAAATCTATCAACAACTATTGATTTATCAGAATAAACAAACCATAAATGAAAACAACATTTATAGAGAGCTAAAACTGAAATGTAAATATATGTTTCGTTCAAATTCGTGAATAAAATGTCCACCTTCAGCCCCAGGCCAAGATACCATGATTACAAAAATATGAGTTTTTAAAGGTTTTAGAAAAGCCAACTGTCTCATCTTGTGGGATAAGATTATATCTCCACAATGATCTGTTGATTACAAAATAGAGGGGAATATAACCACTCCAGATCACACTAAATCTTTAAAAACTAAATAGAGTTTGTTCCTGTTTACACAAACATGAGCCATGGATATGGCTAATATGGATATGGCTAATAGACCCAAAAATGCTTCATATCATTTGGTCACCATAAATTGCCAGATATCCTGAAAGAAAAGGATGAAATAAAGAGATTCAGATATACATTTAACCAATATTTTCCAAATTTCAAATAAGAATAGACTGGCTACAGAATTTGTTGATTTTGTAGCTAGTCTTATTTTAGAAACAAAATCTAATTTATTCTATAAACAAATATGTAACACGATTTAAGATAACAACAAATCTTTTACCTTTAACTGGAAAATCAATTCGATTTACAGGATCTCAGAATTGACCACTACTGTTACACTCTCGACATTCTTCACTATTATGTTCCTAGTCGTTTTCAAATGTTTGCTTGGTCTCTGAACAATGGAATTTAGTTTATGATTTTCATTTGTTAGTGAGTCGACCTGATTTGTAAGGGTTTTGATTTGCAATTGTAAAATGGGTGTGTCTGTGTAATATTTATCAGTCCAAAACAAACAAATTTCACATTTTGAATCCGTGACAGTTGTTTGAGAATACCCATAGTCATGTGTTGGAACATCTCCACTGTTTCCTATGGGTTTCTTATCAAACTTGATACCTGGAAATCCTTGACTGTGCTTTAGGCAGGGTGGAAAATTATCCACAAAATTGTAAGCCTGGTCGAGACCTGTTTTGAGGGGAGTGTCTTCTTCAGCCAAGAATCTCTCGATCTCTAAATCAGAGCTTTCATGGATCTCGATCGTTTTGATCGAGCTCACATGAGAGTTTGGTTTATTTCGAAGTTTCCTTGAGATCAACCTACCTGCCCTTTTATTTTTAAATCCTAAATCGATATTACCTTTAGATGGTTTGCATGTAGACCTATTTGCATTGTTAGTGTTGGACAACTGAGAGGGGGGGGGGTGAATCAGTTTTTACCGTGCTTAAACAATTATGCTTCTTTTAAAATCTTTGCTGAGACACCAAATGATGATCACAATAATGCAGGGAAATAAACAATGGCACATTCAGCATCAGTCACATATATGAGAAACACATAGATAGATATTTCCTAAGGAAACCCATACAGGGTAAAAACCTCTTTTTCTTTATATGATAAGTAATGGTTACAATATTTACATTATCATACATATGAGCACCAACTCATAATGAGGCTACAACCTCTGTTTAGCAAGTTGCAACCTGCTGAGAGCACAAACTCTCTGTTTTCTCTAGCACCCACTAGAAGGAAGCACCAACTCCTTGGTTTCTCTAGCACTAACTAGAAGGAAGCACCAACTCCCTGTGTTCAAGAACCCACTTGAACCTCTGAGGACAACAGTCCTCCCTAGCACCTCCCAACCACCACTGGGTTTTATGTTGATATTCCTCAGCCTCTCTGGCAGTTAAGACTCTTCGTCTTCTCTGTGACAGTCGATCTCACCTTCTCTGTTTCAGTTACGGCCTCAATCCCATCCAGCTATCAATCGCCTCCACGAGTCGTCTTCATTCCACTGGAAGATTCCATGTGACTCTTCTGCTCCTATGGAAATCACACCGAAGTCTCTTCGCATCCTCTGGTAGAACCCATCAATCATTACTGGCAGTTTCACTATGTCGTGCAACAGTAGCCCTCCGATCTTGTTCAAATTCACCTGCACCATTGGATTAAATCTGAAGGGTATTGTCATTATTTACCCGTTTCGCACTTTCGCTTCGAACTTATGATATTCATCGACCCTGATCGATGGTTCATGATATTGATGAATCAACGGTCCTGATCTCATCGTGATCTCGCATCTCGGTGTTCCTTCGATGGAGATTCTCGTCACTCCCAGTCGCGATAGGCGAAGCTCCGAGATGGAGCTCAGATCAATGATCCACGTTCTTGGTAATCTGACGGTCTTGATCTTCTCGCAATCTCGCATCTCACGATTCTTGTGATGGAGGTTCTTGTCACTCCAAGTCACGATAGG
>ML793905.1:151659-167508 GCA_009831015.1 Picea engelmannii
TTACATTATCATACATATGAGAACCAACTCATAATGAGGCTACAACCTCTGTTTAGCAAGCTGCAACTTGCTGAGAGCACCAACTCTCTGTTTTCTCTAGCACCCACTAGAAGGAAGCACCAACTCCCTGGTTTCTCTAGCACTAACTAGAAGGAAGCACCAACTCCCTATGTTCAAGAACCCACTTGAACCTCTGAGGACAACAATCCTCCCTAGCACCTCCCAACCACCCTCAAATATAAATCTTTGCTTCTGAAACTTATTACAGTGATATAATGTTCAACAACGGCTTACCTGACTTATCACTGTTCTGCTGTATTTCGTTGCTCTGTCTACCTCATTGCCTTTCTGTTCACATCCCTTGCGTTGTTTGTTCTTCTGCTTTTTATGCTCTGTGTGCCATCTCCATTCTCTGCACAGTTCCTCTTCTATGCTATTCAGTTGTTTCACTCTCCTCCTTCTTCACACATGAATTACCTTCACCAACAACATTCACAACAACCTCCAACTACAATGGCAACCCAATATCTTCTCTGTACCGTGTATTTATTGCTTCTGTGCACCTTGTACATGCCATGTTCTCCATGCCTCTGCATGCATACTCTCCATCGTTATCCTCCACCTCTCGAGTGCTCTATCTGATCATCATTGTGACTCTTCAGCTTCTCTGGTGGTTTGCCCTGCGTGTCCAGTATCACTGGGTGTTATGCCGAGATTCCTTAGCCTCTCTGGCAGTTGAGACTCTTCGTCTTCTCTGTGACAGTCGAGCTCACCTTCTCTATTTCAGTTACGACCTCAATCCCATCCAGCTGTCAATCGCCTCCACGAGTCATCTTCATTCCACTGGCAGATTCCATGCGACTCTTCTGCTCCTCTGGAAATCACACCGAAGTCTCTTCGCATCCTCTGGTAGAACCCATCAATCGTTACTGGCAGTTTCACTGTGTCGTGCAACAATAGCCCTCTGATCTTGTTCAAATTCACCTGCACTGTTGGATTAACTCTGAAGGGTATTGTCGTTATTTACCCGTTTCGCACTTTTGCTGCGAACTTATGATCTTCATCGACCCTGATCGATGGTTCATGATCTTGATGAATCAACGGTCCTGATCTCATCGTGATCTCGCATCTCGCTGTTCCTTTGATGGAGATTCTCGTCACTCCCAGTCACGATAGGCGAAGCTCCGAGATGGAGCTCAGATCAACGATCCACGTTCTTGGTAATCCGACGGTCCTAATCTTCTCGCAATCTCGCATCTCACGATTCCTATGATGGAGGTTCTTGTCACTCCAAGTCACAATAGGAGAGGCTCCGAGATGGAGCTCAGATCAATGGTCCATGTTCTTGGTGATCCGACGGTCTTGATCTTCTCGCAATCTCGCATCTCGCGATTCCTGTGATGGAGGTTCTCATCACTCCAAGTTGCGATAGGCGAGGCTCCGTGATGGAGCTCAGATCAATGGTCCACGTTCTTGGTGATCCGACGGTCCTGATCTTCTCGCAATATCGCATCTCGTGATTCCTGTGATGGAGGTTCTCATCACTCCAAGTCGCAATAGGCGAGGCTCCGAGATGGAGCTCAGATCAACCGTCCACATCTTTTGGTGTATTGATGGTAAGGATCTTATCGTGATCTCGTATCTTGCAAGTTTGGTGGTTATTTTTCTTGCCTTTCCAAGTCGCGAGTTTTGAAACTCCGAGATGAAGATTTATGGTGCTCTGATCTTTCGCCACGCATCCTCTTGATCCAACGGTCCTTGATTAAATCGCAATCTCGCATCTCGCTGTTCCTTTGAATTTCCAGTCAACGACATGACAATCTTTCACCTTGTGTCCTCTTGATCCAACGGTCCACGATTAACTCGCTATCTCGCATCTCGTGAATCTGGAAATGAATCATCTCGCCTCTCCAAGTCGCGATCCACGAAACTCTGAGATGGGGTGTGATCAACGGTCTGAGTTTGATCATGGCTCAACGGTTGCAATTGAATCACAATATCGCGTTTCACGATTTTGGAGTTCTTGTTGTCAATTGAATTGTACATTTCAAAGTCCCGATCCCTGATTCTCCGATGAAGAAAATCAACAGTCCAGATCTCATTCTTGCTTTAACGGCTGCGATTAAATCACGAAATCGCATATCGCGATTTCGGGGTTCTTTTTGTCAAGTGAATTGAACATTTCAAAGTCCCGATGCCTGTCGGGACTTCTCTTCTTTCTCCCAAGGCTTATCTCCCTCGTAGCTTCTGCACCCTGCACCAAATCTAACAGCTCTCGCTGCGTTTGATCATTCACTGCTTTCAATCATTCACCTCTCTGAACTTGTCTTCTGTTTGCCTGTCATCTTCACTGTTACCATTAATGACAAGCATTCGCTGTCTGTTCACTGAATTTTCCAACAGTTAGCAGAGGCATTAGGATGGACGTGTTGTTTATAGCTCTGCTCAGCAAATTTTGGGTCGTGTATAGGCTCATTGAAGGTGGTTGTAACACAGGCCTCTGTAGATGAAAGAACCACTCTGGCAGGGACTATGGTTTCCTTTATCATGGGTTTGTCAACCTCTACAGTGTTAGAGTTAACGAAACCATTTCGGGTTAGGAAGGAATTCCAATAATCATTTTGTAACTTCAATTGATGTACCAATAGTATCTTTATCAGATCGTGGTGGAACAAGATAGAATTCAAACGTTGTTTCTTATACCTTTTCTCCATTTTATATAGGCTTCTCCATAGGTAATAGGGAATATTTAATTGAAACCTAATGAAATTCATCAATAAACATATGTGATATAGAAAAACAAAACCAAAGAGGCCCTCGCATGTTATGAACTATCTCAGGATTTCTAGCAAACCATGCCACCGGGTTTTCAACAAGGACACATGCATACCTTTATCACAGCAGTTGATTTTCATAGATGTGAAGAGCAGGCTCCATGGAACCTCCTTGACCTTAGAATTTTTAAACCACTTCTACCCGCTCAAAGGAAGACCTGTTGTTTGTCCTAAAAAATCCTATGTGACCTCGACTTGAATGTCTCCTACCTTTTCTCGGCATCAATCAAAAGAAAGGGAAAATTCCTGAGCAGTTCGCAAGTTAAAACCCTGGAATTTCTCAAGAAAAATAAGCCAACCTTGACCCTCGAGATCCTCCCTTGCATAATCACACAAGAGTAGGGTTTGAGAGCCATTGGGTTCAATCCTGATGACCGGGGCCATGGGGTTTCGAAAAGAAGACAATAAAACACAATGAGTATGGAAGGTTTCTAGGAGAAGACCAGAGTGATACTTCAGACCCAAAACTCATCAATACCCTAGCATGTATGAACATAGGTTCTTCAATACCAAATGAAAGGCGTTTTGTGAAATGAATTCCAATAGTACAGGAAAAACCCAAGACTTAGCTTGAAATGATGGGCTTATAGCCGTCGGACTACCACCTCCCACAGGGTACAGGCCATGACCATGTTCATTAAATTTTTATCATTGGGCAACAAAGTGGGTTTGGTTTCTAAAGTTCAGGAGAGGAAGAATTTTGTAAACCAAAGTGTAGTGACAAGGATAGTCATGACCAAGAGCCACAAAATATATATCATGGTTTAAATTAAATGGATCCTTGGTGATTCAAATAACAACCCAAAACATGCTTCGCATTTGAGGAGTCAATAAGGAAGATGAGCTTCATAGCAAGAAACAAAAATCTTTATTAACAAAATTGTGGAGCCATCTACCTTTCATAAGCTTTAAATAAAGAGGTAACACAATCATAGGTTTTGATTATTCATTCATGCTTTCAGTCATGAACGAAGCATGAAAACAAAAACACTAGGAATAATTGAAAGATCACATTTGTAGTTTCAAAAATTGCTTATGAAGAACAATAGTCATATGACCCCAGGTAGGCAACTACATAATTTATTATTTGATGCTTTAAAAAGTTGAAAATATGTAGGGCTACCAACAATCCGCCAAAGAGATTTGGGACAAGCTTCAAAATTTTTATGAATGAGATACAAAAGTCAAAGTAACAGAACTTCAAACTTACAGAGGTTAGTTCGAACAACTAAAAATGAAGGAAGATGAGAATATTGCAACCTACTTCTTAAGAGTTTATGAAACAGTGAATGCAATCATAGGATTGGGAGAAGAAATCGAAGAATTTGTAATTGTTCAAAATGTACTAAGATATATTCCTATGATATTCAACCCTAAGATATCATCACTAGAAGAAAGATCAGATCTAAACTCAATAAGCATGGACGAACTGCATGGAATATTCACAACATATGAAATGAGAACTGAACAGGAAAATCCAGATGTAAAAGAATCAACCTTCAAAGCATCCAAAATATCAAAGAAAAAGGAAAAAGGAACAAGAAGAATATAGAAACAACATGATGTCTCAAAAGATGATGAAGAAGTGGCCAACTTCGTCAAAAGACTGAACAAGGGAACCAATGGTAGGTATAGAGGTAAGCTTCCTTTAATTTGTTTTAATTGTGATGGTATTAGTTATTTTGCTAACAAATGTCCTCATAAGAAAAAGAGAAATGATGAAGGTTACTCAAAAGGAAAAAACACATATAAAGGAAAAAGAACTACAAAGAAATATTTCAATAAAAGCTTTTGCATCAAAGAAGACATCTCATCATCAGATGAAGATGAAATCAGTGACAGTGAGACAGGAAGAGTTCTATTAATGGCAGTAAAAGATTCTGACAAATAAGATTACGAAGAAGAATATGAAGAATATGAAGAAGGATATGAAGAATTCGAAGACGAAATTGAAGAGACAAAAGTTGACTATCGAGAAGAATTGATGTGTGCCATAGAAGTTAATAGAAGATAAAAGAAGAAAAAAAAGAAACTTCAAGCAGAACTAGACAAGAAAAAGGACACTCGAGAACTAGAACAAATGATCACAAGATTGAAGGTTCAAATAGAAGAAGATAAAAGAATTGAAGAAGCACTCAAAGAAAAACTAGAAGAGAATGACAAGATCATTGGAAACTTGGAAGCAGAGATTGTCACACTAATCAGGGATATTCAAAAGAAAAATATGCAAAATAGCTCAAAAGTTCTAGATGACATTATCAGTAGTAAAAAATCTCATCTTGAAAAGTCTGGACTTGGATAGAATCAGACAGAAAAGGGATCAAGCTCCAAAACAACAGAGCAAGAAAAAAATCCAAAAAGCTATGCAGAAACAATCAAAAGGGATAGGAAGATGTACAAGGAAGATTACATGGACACTCCTCCACCAAGAATATTCATATTTAAGAATCAACAACAGACAGATATCCCTAAAGAAGAAGGACTCATAAGAGCACCTTCTTTCAAAAGATGTTCAACTCCCAGGTATCAAACTATATTTTTTGGTTTATGTTATTAATGTAATAATTTTGGACTTAAAGTTGTGCATTGCAGAGCTAACAACAGGAACAATAAAAACTTTGAGAGTCATACACAAAGGGGTTACTTAAGAATACCTAGTGAAACACAAAGAAGAAGTTACAACAGGTTTGAATCTTTAAGCACTGAAGTGGAATGTTACAAATGTAACAATTTTTGAGACGTGGCCAAAAATTGTAGAATGACAGTCCCTCCTAAAGAACCTCAACAGAATAGAAACATTCATAGACAAGAACCTCATAAAATGGCATGGATAAGAAATAAAGATCAGTATAGCAATGAAGAATTCATAGTTGCTCTACAAGCTAAGCAGAAGAAACACGGTTGGTATGTTTCCAGTGGGTGTTCAAAACACATGATAGGTGATAGAGACAAATTTCTTACATTGTGAAAGGAAAGAAATGGATTAGTCTCCTTTGGAAATGATAATTCATCCAAAATCATTAGCGAAGGCACAGTCTGAATTGGGAACAAGAATAAAAAGGCACAAAATGTTCTACTGGTAGAAGATATGAAACATAGTCTTCTAAGTGTGAGTCAAATGTGTGACCAAGGTCATAAAGTTACTTTCGATTCACAAAAGTGTGAGATAAGAAGAGAAGGTTCAAGGAAATTGGTCGGTACAGCTACAAGAACTTCAAACAACATATATGTGTTAAGTGAAATTGGAAATGAAAAGTGTTGTATAGGAAAGGAAGATGAATGTTGGCTATGGCACAGAATAATGGGTCACATGCATTTTGATAAACTTGTCAAAGTCAGCAAAAGAGAAGCAGCCAGAGAAATGCCCCAAATCATGAAACCAACCAACACTTTATGCAAGCATTGTCAACAAGGAAAGCAAACAAAGACCAGGTTCAAATCAAAGGAATATTCAACAACAAGACCACTGGAAATTGTGCATACTGAGCTAGTTGGACCAACTACAACAAAGGGCTTAAAAGGTGACAGATACTTTATGTTATTAGTTGATGATTATACAACAATGATTGCAGTTTTCTTTCTCAAGAACAAGTCAAAAGATTTTGAAAACTTCAAGATCTACAAGGAAATGGTTGAAAATGATATGGATTCAAGAATCAAATGCTTGAGATATGATAATGGAGGAGAGTTCACTTCAAATGAATTTATGGATTACTGCAACAATCATGGAATAAAAAGGCAATTCTTCGTTCCTAGGACACCTCAACAGAATGGAGTTGTTGAAAGAAAGAACAGGACAGTACAGGAAATGGCTCGAACAATGCTAATGGATTCCAAATTGACAGATATATTTTGGACACAGGTAGTGCATACAACACTTCACATTCAAAATAGAGTAATGCTCAGAAACAATACTGATAAAACTCCTTACGAGCTATGGAAAGGTAGACCAACAAATGTCAAGCACTTCATAGTTTTTGGAAGCAAATGCTACATCAAAAGAGAAGATGGCAGAATGGGAAAGTTTGAATCTTCTGTGGACAAAGGAGTACTTCTTGGTTACTCAAGTACAATGAAAGCATACAAGTGTTACAATCTAAGATTGAACAAAGTTGTTGAAAGCATCAACATAACAATTGATGAAACAGGCAAACCAGAATCAAAGGAAGAAGAAAATAAATCAATGGAACAACTTTTCAAAGAAGAAGAAGCAGAAGATGAATATAATATGACATAAACAAAAGAGAAATTTCATCAAGTATCTTCAAAGGAACATAGAAAATGAGTACAGAAGAATCATCCTTCAGATCAGATTATTGGAAACAAAGATGTAGGAGTTGAGACTAGAAGAAAAATCCATTCACCAGAACAAACACACCTAACACTCTTATCTATAATTGAACCAAATTGTTTTGAAGAAGCCAAGAAGGATGAATTTTGGAATAAGGCCATGAATGAAGAATTGGATCAAATAGAGAAAAATGACACTTGGGAACTGGTTCCAAGATCAAAGAATAAGAATGTGATCGGCACAAAATGGGTTTTCAGAAATAAATTAAATGAAGATGGAAAAGTTACAAGGAACAAAGCTAGATTTGTATGTAAAGGATATGCACAGATTGAAGGAATCGACTTTGAAGAGACATTTTCCCCAGTTTCCAGAATGGAAGTAATTCAATTGCTTTTAGCCTATGCATGCTCCAAAAATGTTAAAGTATATCAGATGGACGTAAAATCATATTTTCTGAATGGGGAACTTGAAGAAGAAGTCTACATTGAACAACCAGAAGGATTTCAATTGTCAGAGAAGGAAGATTATGTGTGTAAATTAAAGAAGGCCTTGTATAGTCTAAAACAGGATCCTAGAGCATGGTACTCTAGACTGGATAAGTATCTACAGCAGGAAGGGTTCAGAAAAGAAAGTGCAGGAAGCAACCTCTACATCAAGGTAAGTGAAGGTAATATTTTATTAATTGAAGTTTATGTTGATGATATTATTTCTGGTAGTGATGATGACAGGTTAAGCCAGAATTTTGCAAAAGATATGTAGAATGAATTTGAAATGTCCTTACTTGGAGAACTGTCCTTATTTTTGGGACTTTAGATACGTCAAAAAAACCAAGAAATCTTTATTTCTCAAACCAATTATATCAGAGAAATGGTAAAGAAGTTGGGAACGGAAGATTTCAAACCGGTTATCACTCCCATGCAAACTGGTTGCAAGTTGATCAAAGATGATGATTCGAAGTCTACAGATTAGAGGCAATATAGGTCAATGATTGGCAACCTACTATATATGACAACATCCAGACTAGATGTAATGCAGGAAGATGGACAGGTGGCATGATTTCAAGCAGCACCAAATGAGTCACATGTCTTAGCAGTGAAGAGGATTTTCAGATATCTCAAAGGAACAAAAGAGTTTGGATTATGGTATCCAAAAGGAAAGGATCTATCACTTATTGCCTAGATAGATGCAGATTGGGCAGGTTGTATTGATGATCGACGAAGCACCAGTGGAGGAACATTCTACTTGGGTGAGTTTTTAGTATCATGGCTAAGAGAGAAACAATGATCAATATCTTTATCTACAGCCGAGACAGAGTATATTGCGGCAACATCATGTTGTACATAGGTTCTTTGGATGAAACAAACTATGACAGATATATAGGGTGAGTATGATGAGCCCATTCCAATCTATTGTGATAATACAAGTGCCATCAGTATCTTGAAGAACCCAGTGATGCACTCCAAGATGAAGCACATTCCAATAAAGTATCACTTTCTACGGGAGCAGATTGCAGAAAATAACATCAGAGTTGAGTATGTAGGCACAAAAGAACAAGTGGAAGACATCTTCACAAAACCACTTCCATGGGAATCCTTTGAATATATTCTCCAGAGACTTGGAGTTATTTCTACTCCAAAATTAATGCTTTTTGAATGCTTATCTTATATGTCTAAATTTTACACGAGGAAGCACCATAAGAGGACAATTCAGTCAGGGGGAGCAGCCCCAGATGGAAAGATACCTTTTCTTTTGATGACAAAGGGGGAGAGATTTATCAGATGCATAGGATAGAGACATTTTTCTAGGGGGGAGCATGAGTGATATGATTTCAGTATTGCATCAGAGTGTTGCCATCAATGCCAAAGGGGGAGATTGTTGATTAAGGTTGGTTGCCATTGATGTCAACCCTTGAAGAAAGCCCCGTAGCACAAAGGTTGGGTAATGGACCCAACATTTTTTGATGTAAATATGACTCATTATTGTCTTTTCATGGTTGATAATAAGTAGAAATGGATGAACCCCAAATTGGTCCCCTTATGGTGAAAGCCCTCACGAGAAGACGCTTTGCGGATTGAGTTATCCTAGACGTATGGTTAGAGAAACCATGATTATTTGTGGAATAATGAGATGAAAACCAATGAATTTTTGAGTGAAACTATCCTATATGGATATTACTTGTCATGTAATTTCTGGTGGTATGTGGAACGTCACATAAGTCCTCACGGTTAGAGAGTTATGGCCATGAGAAGTTGGAGAACCCACGTTTGGGTAATGGATCAAAGTTTTTTTTTATGGATAACGGTATGATTTTTGATATATTTTCAAGTAATACTATTATATATGGATATTTAATGTCATTCCATTTCTATTGGTAGGTGGAACGTCACATAACTTCTCACGGTTTGAGAGTTATGGCCTTACAAAGATGGAGGACCCTCATATGTCATCTAGAAGCCCCAAAAGGTCAAAGTAGTCAAAGTGGTTTAAGAGATTTTAAAAGGTAAATAATAAATTGAAGTGATGAGTATACTATAATTCAAAGTGAATACAAAATAAATTAATTCAATAATAAATTTAATAGAGAAATTAGAAGTGGGTTAACCCTAAAATAAGGAAAGTGGGTAAAGTGACCTAGAAGATGTTTTTAAGGAAGCTACTTGGAGAGTATAAATAAGAGGCAAGGCTCTCTCATTTAAGACAAACTTGAGAATATTGAATACCTATAGGTGTATGAGGTAACCAAAGTATATATAAGCCAAATTTCTGAGGAAAGTGAACAAAGGAAGGTTGGAATTCAAGGAAGGATAAATTCTTTTGATGATGCTTTCTAAGGTATGTTTTTTTTTCCAGGTCATCTCACCATTTTTGCAATACCTTTTTTTATAGAATGATTCAGACCGTGAAATTTCTATTCCATTGAGGAAACATATCCAAGTATCTGTGGTAAAAAATTCAGCTTTTGGTTCATTGTATTTTTGTAGTTACACTCCGTGGAAAATAGGGTTTGTGGCTAGTCCTAAAACTGGTCAAAAACAGGTGTTTCGGGTAAAAATGTCATAACTTCTTCATAACAGATGAAACTTCAGTACGACCAAATGTGTTGTTTAGAGTACAGTGTGTAGTATTATTTTTAATAGTTTCAGATCAATTCAACAAATATTCCATGCGGGGCATTCTCTACAAGGTCGCTCTCTAGAATAATCCATAATTCAGCAAGGTGTGCCATTTTTTCCATAAATCCTTTTCTGAGAGGTTCAAAGTAGTGACACTTGGAGGAATTGTATAAAACACACTGAAGAAAATTGTGTATTAGTTTCATATCTTTATTTTTTATAGGTACAAGTTATGATTATTTCAAGTTAGCATTGTTGACTAATCCAAAACTAGTCTTGTGAGACTAAAGAAAAGTTTGATGAAAATGCTAGTCTTTTGTTGTTAAAGTTAAGGAAGGTTTGCAGACATGTGATCATGTACACCAGGTCTATTACAGAGTTACAAATCATATTTGAATTATGAAATTGATGAGGGATTTTTGTTGAGGTACAAGTTGGGTACATGGTTGAGACAAGTAGTTAATGAGTTGGCACATACATGAGGTGTACAGTTGATGATGTTGGTACATATTGATGAGTCATAGATGATGAGTACTTGACACATGATTGCTACATACTTGGTACATGGTTGGTTGCACTTGTTTATGGTACATGTTGATTATAGATTGTTTGGTATAGGTTGGTGCATGGTTGATGCACTTGTTTATGGTACAGGTTGATTACAGGTTGAGGTACAGGTTGATGCATGGTTCATGTTTATTGGTACATGTTTATAGCGGTATATATCACAGTGATAGTGTGACAGTGGTTCCATCATTCTACTTTTTCTCTAGGGCAGTTGGACGGGGCAAGGACAGGTGGTTGTAGCCACCTTCCGATTGTAGCGGAAGAACATAGGGGGTTGTAGCCTCCTTCTTGTTGTAGCCAGAGAATTTGGGAGTTGGAACTTCTTTCAGGTTGTAGCCTGAGAAAATAGGGGTTTGGAGCCTCCTTCCAGTTGTAGCTGGAAAACAAAGAAAGTTGGTGCTTCCAATGAATGTAATTCTTCAAGACATATAAGATAAAGCATTATGTGGTTTTCTCTCGATTTGGGTTTCCATGTAAAACATTGGTGTACTGTGTATGTGTGTGATTGTTCATTTCTTATTTCTCATTATTGGCTAATAATTCTACATTGATATAACACTTGGATTATTTGGAGAAAAATGATTATAATTATGCTATTACTGATTCACCCCCCCTCTCAGTAATCCAACATGATGAGCACAGGTGCTTTAGTTAAGGCCTTATTTATTTGATCGAAATAATTACGAGATTTAGCAGTCCATTTGATTTCATTTCATTTCCTCAACATGGTTGTAATATACTTTACCAATTCAACAAAATTAGAAACAAACCTTCTCAGAAAATTAATTTTCCCCAAGAAAGATTGAACTTTTTTATTGTATCTAGGGGGTGCCAAGGTTTGGATAGTTTCTACCCTACTTGAATCAATCCTCACCCCCTCAGCTGACACAATGTGCCCCAACAATTTTTCCTCCTTCGTGGAAAACAATGACTTTTTGGGATTTAAAGAGAGATCGAATTTTCTGCATTTCAAGAATACTTTTCAAATGATCATAATGTTCTTTATCATATTGTGAGAACATTGTTATGTCATCCAAATAGATGACCACAAACTTATCCTTCTCTCCAATAAAGGCTATGTCCATGGCTCACTGAAAGGTCGCTCCTGCATTCATCAATCAAAAGGGCATCTTAGCATACATAAATGTACCCCAAGGAGTAGTGAATGTTGTCTTCTCTTTGTCTTCAGGCAGGACAGAGATTTGATTGTAACCAGAAAGTCCATCAATCATGGACATCCTATATGCACCTGTCACCCTCTGTAATATGTGCTCCATATTTGGCAAGGGGTAATTATCCTTCTTAGAGCTTATGTTCAAGTTCCAAAAATCGACACAAAGTATTATATCTCCATTATTCTTTCTCATTGGGACCATGTTGGCTACCCATTCCAAATACCTCAAAGGAATGATAATCTTGGCATCCAAAATATTATTTACCTCTTTCTCCATAATAGGAAACAACATAGGATTTATCTGTCTCAATTTTTTCCTAAATGGTTTGGCCTCTTCCTTCAATGGGATCTTATGTTCAATGAAACTTGTGTCATATGTTGTGAGATATTCATATGTCCAGGTAAACACATCAACAAATTCTCTTAACAGTTCAACATATTTAATTCTTTATTCCCCTGACAAGCTGCTTGACAACTTGACAAATTTTGGATCCCTCTTTGTACCAATATTGCACTCAGTTACATCAACATCATCAGTTGAACCTTTAACCTTCATGGCCACATCATTCCTGTCAAAAAGTGTTTCCAAAGGAACTAGTACGTTTGGAATATGATTGCTAGGCAACTGAACAATATGATGATTAGCAATTTTGTTTAGAAAAACATCAGCATGAGGATTACTTTCAGAATCATGATCTTGATCAATATGTAATGTAGAAAAATCATCAACAGTCTCAAGGAATCTTTTGATCTCAAGATCATCCTCAAACACTTTCCAATGCTTGACATTGTTAGGTATAGAGGGTTTGTATTTCACTTCTATATCATACTTGAGTTTAGGTGGCAAAGGGACTCTGAAATTACTTGTTGAAACAGCTAATGAATCAACCATAGCATTCTCTTCTCTCAGAATATATGAAATGTTGAAAGCTAATAAAAACCTGTCAAATAGGTCCCACACTTCATTTCTATAATTTCTTAGCCTAGGGTGCTTAGCTTGATAATTTTTTTTGATTTGATGGACAACTAATTCAATTCCCATGTCTTTTGCAACCCTTAAAACCAAAACAAGATATTCATACTCTGCCACATTATTGTTAGTTTCAAATTCTAACTTGTATCTCATAATCCAAGAGGAAGGAAGTTTCAAAATCTCCTTCACTTCTGGGACACAGAATTTGACCACTGGTGGGGATTTTTGTGCCTTCTTATCTTTTTTGTTGTCTACTACATCTTTCACAGGATTTTTTGCTATGGTACGCTGCTCGAAAATGTCAAACCTCCCTTCTTTATTTTTGGACATGAGGTTGTATTTATTTGGACTGATACTAGTCTTCTCCCCTTTACTCAGCTCATTTAGTTGGTTTTCCATGAGAGACTCCTCATATGAATATTTGGTTAAATGGGGAAATGAGGAGGTGTCTCCAAGACAATGGATTTCAGGATCAACCTATTCTTCCTCTCCTTCTTCATCTGTAACAAGGTTATTTTGGAGAGGGGCTTGGATTATCTGATAATCCCTATCCCTTATTCTTTGATCTATTTGGATAATGTGAGGGGTGTTATTTGGTCTTCTGAAGTTACCCCTATTTTCAGCATTAGGGGGATTTCTATAGTTCTGCTTTCCTTCCAGTTTCAACCTTTCCACCTCAGTAGAAAGTGACTTTATAATCTTGGTAAATTCATCTACTTGAGGGTGGGAAGCCAAGGAACCAGAGGCTGAAGCTTCATACCTCCCCTTTCCTCTGTCTCTATCAACCTCACTCCTAAGTTTGCCAACTACCAATATATTGGACTCCACTTCCAGGGCCACATCTTGCATATGAACCAAGGAAGTATCCTTTCTTTCTCTTAACAAGAGGCAAAAATCAGGGTCGAAATCATTAGCATAAGTGATCTTGGAAGAGGTTTCTGTAGGTTTAATCTCAGCAGGAACCTTATTATACGTTTTATTAAAACTCTTTAAAAAGTTAGAAACATATTCCCCTTCTTTTTTATTAAGTGATCCAAAATTTGTGATATAGTAAAGGAAATATTTTGTATCCCCCCAATGTATTAAGAATGCATCATCTAGGGATTCAATCCCATAAATAGATCCAGGAGCCAAGGCCCTAAACCATTACCTAGCCTCTCCATCAAGGCTATGAAAAACAATTCTCATCCATACATCTTCATTCACAATGACATAATTGTTTGCATAACTATAAAAGGTTGTGAGGTTCTCCTCTACAGTTATGTATCCCTCACTCGTGAACTTAGGAAACTTATTAAGGTAGCCACCAACTGGGAGAGAATTCATAGGATGAGGTAGGACAAGAGGGGAATATCTAGCAACCACTATGGCATCCATTCTGTTCCTAGGGGGATTATCACCTACCATTGGGATGTGAAGTGGAGGAGAACCAGGAGGAGATGGAGTTTGAACAGGTGAGAATGGGACTGTGTTTATGGGATAAAGCGAAAACAACTGAGGATTTGGAGAAAATGCTACAAGGCTCAAGGGAACATAGTTTTCCCCTTTTGTAAATGCAACAACTCTAATACGGGGAGGAATGGTAAAGCCCGGAGTGGGAAAAACTTCTAAGTTATTGGGTCTAAAATACGATACAAATTCATGGGAAACAAGGGTGTCAAATATTTCTTCCTCCAATCCAAGACTAGGAGAGGATAAATCAACAGGAACACTCCCAAACTTTAAATTTATTGAAACTCCAACAGGTGGTATAGAAGGAGAATGAGAAGTAGCTACTAGAGTTCTTAAAGAAGGATTAAAAAAATTACCAGGATCACCTGGTACAATAGTTTAAGTACCTCCTTGAGAGGTATTTCCTTTTATGATAATTTTCTCTGGGTTTTCTTTAGGTGTTTCTAGAGGCAGATGTGGAGTGGACCTCATGTGTCTGCCTTTCAAGGCCACAACTGAAACAGTGGAGTCGAAACAATGGAGTCGCCAGGTGCAAGTTGCAATCTTCAATGGTACTAATATCTGATGCATCTTTAGAATCAAAATCTCTTTGTCATTCTATCCCAAGGAGATGTATTCAATTCATCCCCAACAATGGTGCCAATAATTTTAGCACTAAAAGTCACCCTCTGATTGCATAGAAGGTAAGCCCAGTACCCATTAGGTTATATGTCACAATGAATAATTTTGAAGAGGTCAAATGGGTAAAACTCAAGATAATATTGTTTTAACTCATAAAAATGGACCAGTATGCACAAGAAATTGAGGTCTTGATCAACTTCAGTCAGTGATTTGGAGTAAAGGTGAATAGAAGGAAGACTTTGGTGAGTAAAGTGTAGAGGTATGTTGTAGACATCAGGTCTTCAAGCAGCCTAAGGAGGAAAAACTCAAACACAAGATCCTCATGGATTCAAAGTTTTAGGAAACTGAAGAACACCATAACAGTATTGTAATCAAACATCCATCACAATACAACTATAAAAATCCATGTAAATCCTTCAATCATGGACACTTCAATATCAGAGGAAAATAAGATGAAGAAGAAAGATGAATTATATTGATCAAGAAGTCTCAAATCAAGTTACATAACCAGAGAGCCAATATGCATCATCAAAATTTTACAATACGGGATCCTTGCTCAACCATCCGACCTTAAAAAAATATCAAAACCACATATTTATACTTATACTAACTACAACCACCATAGGGAGATCGATTCATGCATTCAAGGCTTGAATTATGCATCTTCTCTGCAAACTTCAGTCAAATGCGAGCTCTTTCATCTAGACCTTCTCTGTCAGACTATGCATGCAGTCTTCTATCAGACACGTGATCTTTCATCTGGACCTTGTCTGTCAGATTGTGCATGCAGTTCTTTGTCGGATGCGAGCTCAGGTCTACCAATC
>ML793905.1:246309-257209 GCA_009831015.1 Picea engelmannii
ACAGTCACATTCTTCTATCCATTCATACCTGACCCCCTTGCACTGCAAGGTGGTGATGGGTTTCATTATTTTTGAGAATACTTCCACAAATCTCCGATAATAACCTGCTATCCCCATGAAGCTTCTCACCTCATGGGCATTTTTCGGCACTGGCCATTCCATAATGGCCTTTACCTTTTCTGGGTCCACAGAGATTCCTTCACTGGAAATGAAATGACCTAAATAGTGGATCTCTTTCTAAAAGAAGGAACACATCGACAACTTCCCATACAATTTTTTCTCTCTAAGGAAGGACAGCACCACTCGTAAGTGTTCCTCATGTTCTCTTTCGTTCTTGGAATATATGAGGATGTCATCTAGAAAGACTTGTACAAAATGGTCTAAGTAATTCTGGAATACGCCATTCATGAGGCTCATGAATACTACTGGCATATTAGTCAATCCGAAAGGTACTACGACAAACTCATAATATCCAAACCGAGTTCGAAAGGAAGTTTTTGGGATATCGTCTTCCTTAATCCTTAACTGATGATACCCGGATCACAAATCGATCTTTGAGAATATCATTGCTCCTTTCATATGATCGAAGAGGTCATCTATTCGTGACATTGGGTACCTATTTTTCACTGTAGCATGGTTCAAGTCCTTGTAATCTATACACAGTTGTAAGGATCCATCCTTCTTATTTACAAAAATTACTAGTGCACCCCAAGGTGAAACACTGGGCCTTATTAGCCCTAAGTCCAATAACTCTTTTAACTGCATTTGCAATTCACAAAGTTCCGGTGCTGTCATCCGATACAGAGTCTTGGAAATTGGTTCTGCACCAGGTTTTAGCTCAATAGTAAAATCAAGCTCCCTCTTAGGAGGTAACCTTGGTAACTCGTTCAGAAAAACATCCTTAAATTCTGAAAATATTGGGTACTGATCCAAGGAGGGTCCCTTCCTTTCATTCACCGCTTCCACTACATATAGTCAACACCCTTGCCTTAAGCATCGCTTAACCTTCATAGTTGAGATAAATCATAATGACACCTTTCTCCATACACCTTGGATCTATACTGGTCTTCCTTCATCATCGACACAAAGCACCCTTTTTGTGAAACAATCTACCAAAGCTCGATGAGCTTCCAACCAATACATTCCAATGATTAGGTCATATGCCCGAAGAGTAGTGACGTATACCTTCAACCTGGTAGTAGACACTTCCAAGTCTACTATACAATTATCAATGCTAGGTCCTATCGCTTGTTTTTCCCCCGAAGCCATCTCGACTTTTTAAATTTCATCGAGCTCATAGGCTGCCAACCCACTCTTTTCTAATGTAGATGGTGAAATGAAACTATTTGTCGCACCAGAATAAAATAAAATCTTAACATTGATATGATTTAGCATACCTGATGACTCCACCACCGTGGATTGATGCTCGGCCTGGTGATTATTAACCGTTGTGTAAATCTGCTGGCTCTTACTTGCTCTTCCCATTGGGGCCTTTCCTTCTCTATGCACAAATCTTGATTGTAAATCTGGACAGTCACGCTTGTAATGGGTTCCTCCACATCCACAACAGGTAACACAGGATTGAACCTGCGCATTGTTATGTGACTGTCTCTGAAATGAGTTCCTTCCCCTGGAACCCCTGCCCCTACTAGCTACTCCCTGAGATGGTCGTGGACCTGCCTGCGTCGTTGGTGATGAACGAGATGCTGCACTCGCTGCCATTGAAATCCCTATGGCTATTGTCCTTGGTGCGACTCTGTTACCATATGGAGGTGGCCTTGAGCCCCCTCCCCTGGGAAATGTCCTATGGGCCTTCCCTACGAATCCAGGACGATGCGGAAAGGTCGGTCTCGTACCTCCGGTTAAGTTCATGTGTTCCTCCGCATAATGCGCATTTTCCACAGCTTCCGCTACTAAAGACGGTTTCCACATCTGCACCATAGCCCTTATCTTAGGGTTCAACCCATAGACAAAGCATTCTGCATGTCGTTGGTCATTATGCATATATGAAACATACTTGACCAATTCCATAAACCTAATCTCATATTCCTCTACGGTCCTGTTTCCCTATACTAGAGCATGAAACACTCCTACCTGTTGTTCCTCATAGTAAGCTGGCAGATATTTCCTTCGGAACCTCTCCTCGAAAAGTTCCCAAGATACGGTGTCCAGAGTAAGATGCAGTTGTCTTTCCAGGTTGCCCCACCAGTTCAAGTGTCTCTCAACTAAAAAATTGCTATCTTCGCCTTTGAGGTGGACGCATAGTACCTTAAGCAAAAACACCTTGTCATGCCTTCCAACCAAGCTTCTGTGCATTCACTAGCGTGACCCTAGGCAAACTCCGGAAGTTTGATCTTCTGCAGTTCTCTAGTGATGTCTTCGGGTGGAGGTCCTCCCCCTAAATCCCTCGACGCTTATGGATTACCTGTTCCAAATGGTGGGGGTTCCACTTTGATCCCTGCTAGTTGTCTCCCCTTTAAAGTCTCATTTATGACCTCCAAAGAGCACAGTATGAGAGCTAGTTCCGGCGATGGTGGTTGTGGTGATGGAAATGTTGGTGGTGCCTATGATGATGCTCCTCTTCTTGATTCCCTCGAGTCCTAACCATCCTGTATGATTTAACCTGCATCAACCAAAGTTGTCAGGGTGAGTTCAAGGACGTTTCACATTTGCACAACTTAACTAGAAAACAGGGTTAGGCGTAAGTTTGTTTTTACTTGTCTATAAACAGATGTTACTCTCTTTGGGGGAAGTGGCTAGGTTAGGGTCGAAAGCCTCTAAGCTTGATGTTTTCACCTAAGGAAACTACTGATTCCCTCACCCGGTAGTTACGCTAGCACTATACCCCTCTCGCCTATTCCTCTTGCTTACTTTCCTAGCGTGCATGAAGCCCTTCCCGCTTATCTTAGTCTAAGTCCTTATACTTTGCGTTTAAAACTAATTAATTTGATCTTGTACCTAATTAATCATTAAATATGTACTTAATTATTAACTTATTTACTCACTATAATTAATTAATAATCTAATTAATTAATCATTAAAATCATTAGTTGAAATAAAATTTAAAATTAAAAATCAAACCCATTTTAGACTTTACTCTAAAATAAAAATAGAAAAAAATTAATTTTAAATAATTAAATAATTAACTTACACTAAATAAAGACAACTAATTAACTTCTCACTAAATTAAAAACAATTAATTATTAAAAATAAAAAACAATTAATTAAACTTTAAGCAAATTAAAACAATTAATTAAACTTTACAAAAATTAATTTAAACGAACATAAATAAATAAAATAAAAATAAAAATAAAAATATATATATAATTAGAATTAAAATTTAACAACGAAAAAAAATAATTAAAAAAAAATAAAAACAGGGCATCGTGGGTCCTCGCATGAGGCCCATATGCCCCCCTTTCCCCAACGCTCATCCCTTAACCCTAGTCTCCTCCTTTTTATCTCTTCAAACCCTACCCTTCTCCTCTTTACATTTCGTTTTTTTTTTTAAGCGTTCAGGGTGATAGATGAGATCGACGACCATGGCCATCTCTCATGGCTTCTCCTCCTCGTGGTCTGGGTGTCTGGTTTCTGGTTGGTGGAGGTGCTACGCTGGTGCATGGCACCTGCATGAGCTTTTCTCCTTCGTGGCTTGCGCTGAGTTGGGTTTTGGCCGCCTCGTTACTTGGGCACCGACTTGTATGTGGTGTCTGTGTAAAGGCCTGCAGGCTTGGTCCTTTGTCGGTTCTTCCCTCGTGCTCTTTTCTATTTCTATGATAGTTTTTTTGTTGTTGTTTTTTATCTGTAAGTTTTGATGCTTTCGTGTAAGAGATTTTGTAGCGGGGTGTAGGCATTTAAGGTTTGGGTTTAATGTTACTTTCCAGGGTTTGATGGGGTATATTTGTCATGGGTGTGACGTACGGTCTGTGTTCTATTGTGGCATAGCATGGGATTTTATATGGCCAGGGACCATACTGCTTGTCTTTCATGAGAAATTTCTTTTAGGGTTTTGTTGACGGGAGAAATTGACCGCTCGTCAACTGGAGGAGTGAATCTGGTCTGGGGTTGTCTACTTAACCCAAGCCATTTGGATTAATCCACTCTGACGGGTTTAGCAACTCCATTAGCCCATCTAAGTCCTAAGAAAGTGAAAGACAAAACTAAAGAAGATAAAATAACTTAATGAAAAAAACTCGTTGAAAACTATATACAAATCTAATATACACTTACAGTTCGCTAACTAATATTTACAAAATAACTCTACTTATTATATGTACAATATGATTATATCTCTGAGATATGTATAACATTTATAGAATGCAAATTTTGATCGAAATCTGTGAAAATCAAATATGAATTGATTTATGACAGCAAAACTATCATTCAGTCTTTTTGATTTTTTATAACTTTTATAAACAAGAAACGAAATAGCAACTGTCTAATTGAAAAACAAAGATAGCAAACAATACAATATATTTAGACTACAGGAAATTCCTATATTAATTAAACTAATGAAATAAAACGAGGGAACTAACCTGTAATCGCATCTCCCATTTGTCCTACATACAGTATCCAATTTCGCTGTTTGATGAGGTAAACCGCATCAAATCTTACAAATGCTTCTCGTAAATGCGAAGCAGCAGTGATTGAATGTAACGACAGAACATATAAGAGAAGTAGTGACAACAATTTTATGATTTCACAAATGGTCACACTGAGATAAATCCGGCTGTGAAAATTTGTATATAAATGTTCAATAAATAAAGAATATTAATCTTCCACTCTCAAATTTGAACAGAGTAATTACTGTATGTAATATAAGGGACATAAAACACGAACATCATATATATTTCATCACATCAATCTATAATAAACCATGATATCTAAAGTAGTCACAATTTAATTACAAATCAAAATGATCAAAACTTGAATAAAAATACGATATATCAAAGCTAAAGTTGTACCAATATCCACTTCCATTCAAGTCTGTCAATCATAAATCCATAGATTTTGCTCCTAGGAAGCGATGGTTTTTAGTTTACAAAACAACACATTTATATAGGTTACAGGATCAAAAACGTTTCCTGTGGATATCATCTAATTTGTTCCAAAAATTGTGGGGGATGGAACCTCCCAGATTCTACTTGATATCAAAACTAACAGCCTATTCTAAAACAACATAAAAATAGCATGCTGAGAGATGCCACCAGTGGTTCAAATCTCCTTTAGAAATTGTAGGTTTCTGAAAACACATAAGAATAAAGGATTTCATATGCATTTTCAGTTATTAAAACAAGTAATTCGATTTTTTGTAACTAGCTACAGAATCTGTAGCTAGTTAGAATAGCACATGCAATCTTAAAAAATAAAAAGAAACTAATTCCAATAACAGAAACAGTTTATCTAATCAAACCAAATATCCTACTCTAAAAACAACAAATGATTATGCTAACTAATTCATACCTCAAATTACAAACCGAATTATGTTGAGAAAATTTGGAAATTATGATAGCTGTAGTTGCTTCCACATTTCTTTTTAAATATCACAGGTCCTGTAGATGTATAACTTATTGACAGACTAGTTGAAGATCCTTCGGATTGATCAGAGTTCATAGAAGGAGGCTGAGGCACAATGCTGGACGGGTGAGAGGGGTTCTGAGGCACAAGCCTGGAGAGGTAATAAATGTTTCAACAATTGCAAACAGACCAAAATGCACCCTTCAGCCACAGAGAAAATATGAGATTTGACCTCTAAAGGATGAGCTATATCTCTATAATGACCCAATTTCTGGGGAAACCGCTGGCGTTGAAGGTAAAAGGGATCATTTCAGTTCTGGGTTTTCAAGGGTTTGATCTAATTCAAAACTGTTTGCTCAGAATCGCTCATGCAAAAACGTGTCTCTGGGAGGCAATTACGGGGTTAGCTTTAAGAAGTCTTCAATTACTTCTAACTACACAGACCTATTTTTTCTCTGCAACCATCGAATGTCAACGTGAACTCTTGAGTAGTTGTTAAATTAAAACCCTTGAACTTTTCAACAAACACACGCCAGCCATTCCTCTCTAAGTCATCTCTGGCATTATCAAATGATAACAATGTATGAACATCGTTGGGCTTAATCCTCACCATAGAAGCCATGGCTAACAACAAGGAATCGACATGGGATTCGGAGGTAGGGTTTGACAGAATAAACACAGAGCCATTGCCCCGAGCTTCCCCAATGCAATGCAAAAACATCTTGAAATGGTAGGCGGGAGCGTTAATTACCATGCGTGTGAGAGAATTCATGTAGATCGAGGCCATGCAAAAGCATAATACCATGTTGTACTTGGAATGACAGCTTATCATAATGGTACGCACAAAGATCATAACAGTTGAAAACAACAGTATGCATATCCACGATTTGATCACAAAATCAATATGTCAAATAAACAATTGAATCAAAGAATTTTATAAATCAAAACCCCATTAACATTAATCGAATGCTAAATGGGTGGTGGTTTAATACTCATGTAACCAAGGCGTGTTCAATACCAAGGGGTTATAACCATGAAAACAACCATGTTCATAGAAAAATACAACAAATCGACAATAAACCATGTGAAGATTAATCTTTTAATGAAATCAAACATGAATTCCAGCTGTGAGTTTTCATGCTTACAGTCATAAAAAGGAAATCAATAAGCAGGTACGTGGAAAGCGACGAGTAACAAGTGTCATTTAATGAGAAAGGTAGTGACGAGTAACGAGAATTTAAAAACCCTTTGTAGGCAGCTTGTAAAAATAGAGATTATATTATTGTTGCCAACAGGTTTGTCTGTTTAAACTGTTGGTCTTATGAAATTTTTATATCTCTAATTTCCTTAATTGGACTTTTGTAGCATGTATTTAGATAGGCTCTTTATAATATGGTTATATGTTATCTACTTTACTATTGTATGGATTTGTTGGATTGAGAGAAGTGAGATGCACTTAGAGGGCCTATCAATTTTTTGGGTTTGTCTGTAACAATGGATTGAATCTCGACTGTCCTGGATCTGTTTCCTTGAATAAGGACACTAGCACTTGCTCATCCAAACATGAGTTTCTCATAATTAATACACCTCGATGTTGCAGAGCTTCATGATGCATATCCTTTGTTCCCACAAATTTCAAAGGGTGATGAGGGTTTTAACTCCTCTAGTAATCCTTAAACCCTATAGTTAAGTTTATGATTGGATCCTTTAATGGGGAACAAAGGTGTCGATGGTAGGCGCAGCAAAAATGCGTAGTGCAAATGTAGTTGCTCCTTGTGGCTCCTCCCTCGGCTCTTGGTGAAGGAACTTGGGCTCCTCCATAAGGAGACTCTGTACTACATTATGGGATTTAGGGTCGAATACATAATATCTTCGTTAGTTTAGGAAACCACCCAACCAACTACCCCAGTTTCGTACACCGTTTGCATTTGCTATGGAGGGTCCTAGGCTATGGGCTACCAAATGGGAGAATGCTCTGCACACAGTTGGTCCTCAATTTTCATGGTAAATTCACTTATGTGTTTTGTTTTGTGTAAATTCAATTTGCATGTGTAAATTCACATATGAGTGGAGGTCCACGGTTCGACCCCCGTCGACTCCACATACATTTGGCAAACATTTTTTCAAAGGCTGCCCAACTAGCGCGCCACATAGTGTTTTTTTTTTCTTTCTTGTACATTATATTAGAAATGTAGCCCATGGCACAATACTATGATAATTATTCTAACCAACAATTGACTCACCAGGTGGGTGGTTGCTCAGTGTGTGTTCTACCATCTGTATAACCAAGTTTCATACATGTCCCTACATGAAATATCGCCATTAACATTCAAAATAGGCAACACAATGAAAAGGGTTTCCGTTATTGTTTCATTTATCATTATCTTTCAGACACCAGTTAGTCCCATCAGCTCTATGAGAGCAATTGTTGCCTTTCTGGGTACATTCCCATATTCGCAGGTATAATATTTGTGTATATATATATGTAATTATCCATCTCATTTTGCATTCTTGTTGATTAATCTTTACCCATGCTAACAATCACCCACATGCAGGAAGTGCAGGAAGAATGCGCTTGTGTGTTCTGCTTGATGTTAACAATTGTTCCAGTGTTTTATTTTTTTGGTATGTTGGAAATTTTATTTGGTAATTTATTACCCTATTTTCCATATTGTTTCTCATTTAACTTTTATTACTTATTCTTTTTTCCATTTCCTTTATATTTCAATATATATATATATAATGTTTTTTACTCTATTCTTATTTTTTTTTAGTTGTTCATTATATAAAAATATCACTCTGTATAGGTGAGGCTTCTCACAGGTTTGAAGCTTTTACAGGGTAGGCTTCTTACAGGTATGAAGGTGAACATGCCTCCTTCAAACTTACAATAGTTCTAAGGTTTTATGGTTTATTTATGGGTCAATTCTAAGTAGGTGGGTAGGCCCTTGGCCCCAGATTGTGAACTACAACTCTGATTCCATGTGTAGAAACCTAAATTAATTAAGCCTAGTAAAATTCATAATTTAAACATTAAGATTATTTAGCGTAAGCAATAAGTAATTTATTTCATCATATAAGTAGCATAAATTAAATTTACGAACAACATGCTAATAATTTACATAATCATCACATAACCCAGGAAATTCATAAATAATAATACCTCTGCCTGATGCTAAATTCTTGCTTATCTGGTTGTCCTCCCTGCTACTCTATCCAATCTCTGCCTAATGCTCTGACCAAACCCTTCCCAAAACCAACTAACCACCCATCCAGCTAGGAGCAGCCTATCCATCTCCCTAGCTCTAGGATTCTGTGAGGATTCCTAGCCCCCAAGCCCAAAACTCCCAGCAACCTGGTGCCCCCTGCAACGGTTCACCCAATCTCCAAAACCAAACTCCCAAAACCAGAAAATATTCAAAACAGGAAATACAGTCCTCTACTCAAAATAATGCTTCCTCCCCAAATTTTCATAATCCTTTCGAAGGCCTCTGCCCAGTCATATCTCACCCCATTCACCGACTCCCTACCCTCCATTAATGTCACCCACCTTATCCCTCCATTCATTACCCTATCCTTCCCTTTATTACCTTATCCCCTGTCATACGTAAAATCTTATAATAAATAAATTAAATTCCATTTACTACCTTATCCCCTATCATATGTAAAATTTCATAATGATTAAATTAAAGTTATTAAGCCCTTTAAGACATTTATTAAACAATAAATAAATAAATAAATAATATTATTAATAGTTAATCATTACTTAATTAATACACATTAAGACAATTAATTATTTAATTAACTATACTTAATAAACCCTATGTAACTATTTAACTGGGGTTGTTACACTAACAATAACCTAATTAACCCATGGTGGAATAAACTGGAATTCACACTCTGCCTTTTATATCTTTTAGCCATTTTATATAAACTCCTCAATAAATAAAACGACATATTTAACTAAAAACCAATGAAGTGCATTAACAACCGTATATGGTAAAGAAAAACAAGCCCGTAGCATCCCTCACAGGTGACGAATTGCCTCAATACAGCTAATAACCCATGCCATCTATCTTTCAAGAGAGAAACCGGCATACCTTTGTCGCAACATTGAACTTTTCAAGAGGTGAAGAGCAGAGCCCACGACACTTCGTCCAACTTGGAATTCTTAAACCATTTTTGCTTGGTAAGGGGAAGGCCCATCGCCTTGCTCAAAAATTCCTCAGTGATTTCTAATTAGACATCACCTATTTTGGCTCAGTATCCATCAAACGTGAGGGAAAACTCTTGGCTTGCTTGTAGATTGTAACCCTGAAACTTCTCAAGAAACGCAAACCAACCCTGATTTTTAAGGTCTTCTCTCGCATCATCATACAAAAGAAAGGTTTGGAGGTTGTTTGGTTTGACACGAACGACAGGGGCCATTAGGGTCTGGGCAAGCAGTCACGAAGGTAGACAGAGTTCACTGTGAGTACGGAGGGTTTCAAAAACAGAGGAAACTAGATCAAGAACCAAAGGGATAAAATTCATCAATACCCTAACACAACCAGAATAAAAGTATGAGGGAATTCATACTACGAAAATTGGGTGTTTTGTGAAATGAATGCCAAGAGTACATACGAAACCCGAGACTTTAACTAGGAATGATGGGCCTGTTGAGTCAAAATGCCACCTTAAACAGAGTACAGAATACAACCAGATGCATTTGAGTATCATCAATGTGTAAAGGGTGGAGTTGATCATTTTAAGGTTAGGAAAAGAGGTTCTTGAAAAATCAAAGCGTAGCAACCATAAAAAATATTTACCAAGAATTATACATGAAAAAAACTCATAGCCTAACATCAATCAATTCTTGGTGTATCATTCAAAGGTTCAGAGTATACCTTATAACAATGAGCAACTTTAAAACAACTATTTTATTGACATGAGATAAGCCTTAAAGCAAAATATCATTCCTAAAAAGATTTGTAATAACATTTATTCTCCTAGAGAAATAAGCCTTAAATTCAATTCTAATAAATTCGTAAGTTTCAATGCTTCGTTCGTGCTTTTAGTCTTGAACGAAGCATGAAAACAAGAACTAGGAATAATCAAAATAAAAACCTTTTTATAGCCCAAAACTCAACTTTCAAGTAGCAATGTTCATGTGATGAAGTGGAGGCAGCTACAAAATTTATTATTCGTTTCTTTAAGAGGTGAAAATACTGTGGGGCTGCCAACAAGGTCTCAACCTTGTATGTTGAGGTGTTTTAGAAGAAGGAGAATTATTCTCTCTATAGATGTTAGGATTGGTCCTTCTAGTAGCCATAGCCATATTTTTACTTTCAACATTTCTTGCCACCCTAAATGCATTCTCCAATGATTTGGGTTCCCAAAGGTG
>ML793905.1:267576-280832 GCA_009831015.1 Picea engelmannii
TTTTGAATCTAACCCACCCACACACACACATGCAAAGAATATAACACATACCCAACATTTGTGATGTTTGGGATATACCCTCTTGGACATTTGGTATGTGATGTAATGTATGGTTTGAGGGAGATATGTTGATGCAAATTGCTAGTGTACTTATCTTGGTTTTATTGGTATATCTTGTGGTGCATTGTGAGAAGCATTTGTTAGTGGTCTTGTTATATGATTGGATTATGAGTGGTACATGTTTTAAGGCTATATATCAGTGAGGTTTTGGCACATGATTTGATGTAAGAGTTTATGGTATTCAGTTTATGGATAGTGTGGCGTATTTATAGAGGCCCTGTGTTGGTTATCTTGGAGTATGTCTTTGGTGCATGGTTGATGCACTTGTTTTGGTACAAGTTAGTACTTGGTTGTGATTTGTACATGCTTGGTAGAGGCATGTGTTGGCAATGTTGAGAATATACTGTGAGATATTTTCTTGGTGATTTTGGCATGAGTTGCATGTGGTTTGAGAGTTGATATGGTTTCGTGGTTGAGGATATTATTGTGACAAGTTTGTTGATGACGATTTCGGTCAACCGTACATAGCCGAAAAATCATTGCCAAGATTTTCCTCAAATGAAATTGCTTGCACAAAGTTTCTCCCACTCTCGTTAATATTGGCACAACCCACTCAATGAAATTATTATATCTCCTAATCTACTATTCATATGGCCTTTTGTTTTTCTCTCCGCATTCCTAATCCTATGATTAACACACTGGAACCATACACTTTGAACTATTACATATCACACCTCATGTCTTAGGCCTCTCTTTCCTAATTTTCACATTACCTCATAAATGTTGTGCCATTATTCCACTCCTTTCCCATTCTTCAAAAGTAAATATATTATCATGTTTATTTTTCATTAAGGCTATATCATTCTATACCCAACATACATCACTTTTTTAAGCTTTTCCTCATGTGCCTCTCTTTTAATATTCTAGTTATTCCATAAAGTTATACCACTTTCTTTCTTGGAGTTATAACTTAAAAATCATCCCATGACAAAGAGAAAATATATTAAAATAATAATTTCCACATCGATTATCTTATTTAGAAAATAATCTATGACCTTAATGGGTTTCATGTTGAGAAAATGTGATGTAATACTTCCCACCAATATATACCAAATACCAAGCTTCTTTGGGAAGGTTCCATATGGAAATATTTTGACCACATATCATATTGGATTATATGATGTTCTCTTTTAAACATCTTGAAAAATATATCAAATTGGTATACACCATGACTTTATTGTTCTGCTCATAGTATACATTGGTCTTATGTCAGCGATCAAATATCTCAGCAAATAAGAAATATATTGGTTACTGCATTTAATCAGGGACAATTTATGTATATAACAGGATTCAAGGAATTATTTCACGCTCTCAAACATGTGAGGAGATCTGAAGCAATCAACGATACATATGTGGAAATGTCTTGACAGAGGCTAACATACGATTGTTTGTAACTCTATAAGATTCGATGAGGTTATGTGGTTTACTTCAAGTGCAACAAGAAATTGGGACGTGACTACCCTAACCTTTTCAATTACACGAAAGATGTATACCAGATCCCAGAAATTTCAAGTACTGACAAGATAGTTCACATCAAGCACAACTATTATGGCACTCGCCCTTCTATTAATTTGTATGGAATTATTCCTCTTGGTTCTAACATTGACTATTCTGCTCATCATGATCGTGCAATATTTACTCAATGAAATCCATTTGGACACTATAAACTAATATTACACTATGATGCAAGGATGTATCGTGATTCATTATCACTTGTAAAGGAGAGATTCACATCATAATAACTTGAGTTTGACATGTTATGTGTGGAATTCCTCTTAGAGATGTATATTTTTTCAACTGCGATGGTAGCAACATGAATACGCTTTTGCTGGAGGGAGATCCACGCATGACCCTTTTCACTAGAAGTTCAAGGGTTCCTGAGAAACTTGTAGTTGATCTGAAAGGGTGAGTGGAATTAGAAGATGCAAGATTTGATTAGAAAATTCTTGGACCTGATGTTCAAGAGGTTGACTATGTTGCATGGGTTTTCGACTAGGATGCCTATGCATGTAGTAGACAAATATGATCTGCACAATCAATTCTATTCATGCATGAGAATTGGAACTCTGTCGATCTTATGCCCAAATTGAAAGCTCTTGCTGAGAGAAGGAAATTATAAGATTCAACTGTCTATCCTGTTCTCACTGTGACAATGGAACGCATGCTAGCACATGTGAAAAGGATACCTGAGATTCTAGGAGCTAGAATCTACTGCTAACATTCTGAAGGTTGGTGTACTCAATTTCATAAGGCGACATTGATTTGCATTGACAATTCTGAATGGATGAGAAATGGGAATTACTCTCCTACTCGCTTCTAGGCACAAGATGATGCTATTAATCTTATTTGTCAGACCAAAACTCAGTCCAATCCAAAGAATACAGTTGGTATTATGACTATAGCAAGAAAAGGTGTACGTTTCCTAGTGACTCCCACAAGTGATTTTGGAAAGATTCTTGCATCTATGCACGGTTTGGAAGTTGGTGGAGAAATGAATTTGACATCTAGTGTTCATATTGCATAGTTAGCTCTTAAACATCACCAGAACAAAAAAACAATAGAAGTGTATCATCATGTTTACTGGAAGCCCTTTTAAATCCGATTAAAAGATTCTTGAGGTGATTGGAAAGAAGTTGAAAAAGAATAATGTGGCACTTTTTATTGTGGACTTAGGGGGGAAGTAATGACGAGAAATATCCCTTTCCTAAACAGTTAAATCTTCATAAAGAAATGATACCTCACATACATATGTAACCCCACCTTGTTGGTACTCTGCTCAAAAAATTATTCATGGTTGTATTCAGCATCAACCATCACACAGGGCATGGAGAAGGTGATTTCAAACTAAGAACAAGCATTTTGGGATACCAAATAGAGTTGTGAGTCTGTTGCGTGAAGCAGGAAGGATACATACAAATATCTGATCGAAAATAAAAATTATAAACTCATAAAGAAGGCACAAACAAGTAATACGTGGATATTAAAAAGTTCTTAAACAAATTAGTTTTGTTTATTAATATGTTAAGAAAGTTCCCAGACAGTTAAAATGAAGTTATAAAACTACTTAACTAAAGGAACCATCCACCAAATGAGATAAAAGAAGCAGCACCCAGCATGTGCAGGAGGGGAATTTTTATGAAGAAGATAATTTTAGGAGAAAATTTAGAGAAATAAAATTCTGAGAGAGAACTTTGGTAGAAAATTCAGAGAGAGGTATGCTTGGAGTGGTGTGAGTTCTGCTTCATTTCATTCTTCCTTTACATATCCAGCAGGGATTGATGGAATCGTTGGCAAGATGGGGTCTAGCGAAGCAAAAATAAGGATAAAGCGAGGATGAGCTTGTTGGCCTTCATAAGGTGAATGTTTACTTGTTAGTTTGTTGTATTCAAGCTCGATTTTATTCGGTGATAATGAGTTTCTATATGCAGGTTTTCTCCTTGTGATTCACCTTCATTGTTCCATTCCACTTCTGTCTCAGCTTAATTTTTTTCTTTTCGTGCTTGGTCTTTCTATTCTAACATTGTTCTAGAGGATCTAAAGATCATATACGTGGCCCTAGTCTACACAGAGACTTGTAGGTTTCAAAAATTCAGGAGTTTGTATGGGAAGCATTTTAAATGAAAATCAATTTATTTTTCACTCTGAAACTATCTCTTTGATTATTTCTTTAAAATCCTCAATTTTCCTCATCTTCTTTTAATACAAAATTAAAGATAGANNNAAAAAAAAAAAAAAACCAAAAACAAAAACAAAACATGTTTATTTTGTAAATAACCATGTGTATAAAGTTTTATTTATTAGCTTGTTAATATGTATAAACTTTTCTTTTTGCTTAATTTACTATTTTGATTTTATTATTATTATTTTTTTATTTACATCCTAACTTCTAAAGGAGAATATAAAAAATATTATATCATTAAAAAGTTACTCCTTTATAGTCTTCAATTTAATGTTTATTTAGTTAACTTTTCTTTTAATTAGATCACTTTAAAACTAACATAATTGTATTAACTTTTTCTTCTTTTGGTTAATCTTTCTTTAGTTATTGCTAAAACAAATACAAAACATTTTCCTTTTTCATTTTTATTATTTACATTTTCTTTATTTAATTTATTTACTCCAAATGTATAAAACCCTACATAAAAGTAATTAAATTGTAAAATAGCATAAAAATCACAAATAAAAAAAATAAAATATGACTAAAAGTAAAATTACAGGGCAAAGGAATTCATGTTTGGACTGTAGGTTAGGGGAAAATTGGTCTAGAGTTCAATGTGCTTTCTTGTATGGGGATTTAAGCCTGGGGTGATATTCATGTATCTTCTCGCCTAGCCCTGTGGGAGGTTGAAAATGTTGGTGTTGGGGACTCTGTAGTCCCTTGGCGTCAACATAGTTTTGGCGACCATACTGGGGACGACCGTTCAATGGTTCGTTCCTATTTTTTGTTTTAATTATTTCAATTTTATTTTTATTTTTCCTAAACCTCAATGTCTCAACTGATTGGAAGCTTGTTTGGTGGTTGTAAACCTGTGGTTTCAACTACTAACCATGGTAAATTCATTCGCAAGTATGGGATTTTTTAGTTTGAAGAAGACCTAAATAATTCCCCTTGGTTTGTGCCCATTCCCTTGAAGGTCGCTTACCCAGTTAATCGTTTACCTCACAAATTCAAGAATCATTTGGCTATCTTTAATGGCGATGGAACTGTTATGGTGGTTGAACATGTTCGTGCATTTTTGAATTCTTGCACCATTATGGGAGTAAATAATAATGACAATTGCATGATTTTGTTCATGAATTCACTTCAGGGCGATGCCGCCTCTTTATTTGCCAACCTTCTTGATGGATGCATCTCTACTTGGTTTGAACTTTCTTATTGGTTTAATTCAACCTTTGGGCATTTAGATAATCCTTACGAGCATCTTAAGAGTTTTAACAAGTTACTTGTGAAAGATAATGAGAGCATTCTTACATTTAACCTTTAGTTTATCAAGTTATCTAATTTAATTCCTACTCCCTTTCGCCCTACCAACTTGGCTGCCCTGTGGAATTACTACTAACTTCTACCTCCTCTTTACCAATGGAAGTTGGAAGAAAATAATGTTCAAAACAGAGAGCTAGCTCTATCCACTTGCCTCAACTTTGAAGAGAAAATCCATAAAACAGGTCACTCCTTTGGCATTTATGATTCACACAAGGATTTGTCTTCTTTAATCCCCATAACTAAGAGTTTACAAGATCGATTTTTCTTTCTTGAGTCTCAATATTGAAATCATGTTGGTATTATATCTTGGGAGCCCTCTCCCCCAGGGCCTAATAATAATGAATCTACTACTTGTGTTTAAGATCTTGATTATGATTATATCATGATGCTTAATGATCAATCCACCTCTCACATCCCAGACATCACCCTTCTTAAAACTTATTGAAAAGAGCAATCCCAAGATCATCTTTCTTATCTCAAGCTTCTTATCTGCATGTATACGATGGAAATTTTTATTATGCAAATGAACAAATCAATTATGACTATGTCAAACCAATTTATGATACATTTGTGTTCGATGATAATGCTAATGATTGGTCAACACAAATTGATGAGGACCATTGTGACTTTAATGATGCATGCGAGGAATCCTCTTTTGGAGATATTAATGAATTCAATGGAGATTATATTAAATTGTATAATATTTTTGCTAATCCTTTGTTTCAATCAAAAGAGGTTAAAGAACTTGACACCATCGAGCATGTCCCTCCTAGGTGCACATTTTATTTTGATGATAGTGATTATTGTAGGGACATTCTTATGTTTTTTAATCCATGTTATGAATCTTCCTTGCCTCATGATGACCATGTTCCTAATAAAAAGGTCCATATATATGATACTAATTTGTTTTCTAAATTCATGGATCATCCCTTTAATGTACAAACCCTAAACCCTAAATCTAATTCAATCAATACCTTCATAATTACTGGCAAAGCATTTGTTGGTTGGCATGTCTTGGAGATTGGTGATCGTTTCTTTTCGCTATTGATTCATCATATCGTCGCACCATACACATCTGTTGGTTGGCATGTATGCAGTTCCTCCATGCACAAGTTTGTTAAACTCATAAGATCTGCATGCAAAGTAGGTGACGCATTCATTTACGCTAAATTTCATCCAACCTGAGCCCAAGGTAATGGTTTATTTTCCTCTTTACATAAATAAATAAACAAAATAAAAAAATAATAATGATGATGATGAAAGTTACGAGAAAGGCTATATTAGTTTTGGTTGATTTCGCTTTTGTTCAGTTTTTTCTCGCTTTTGTTTTATTTTGTTTATTTTTATTTATTTTTATTTTTTTTCCCTTTTTGATGGTCAAAAGTGATGGAGCAATGATTGGTGATATTAAAAGTCAGCCTATATATATTTTTAACTCATTGACCAAATGTGTTTTGGTGGACAACAGACTTGCAGGTGGACCAAGTTTCCTTTGTCATAATCCCTCGCTTGTCTACCATACGCTTGCTACGTGAGACAAACTCGATCGTCATGTTCATCATTCCTATCCCCATATTCCTTCTTTCCCTTTCTTCATCTCCTTCATTTTGAGATGCCTCCATCATACACATTGTGAGGCTCAAATTTAAGCTTGGGTCTTTCCCTCAATGCACATCCACGATATTTTTATAGCCTTGTAATCATCTTCTCAAGTTTCAAAGAGTTTTCCCTTCGAGTTATACAACAGGACCAAACCCCCTCATACTTACCACATTTCATGATTTATTCCACGAAGTCTCGATCCATGAATCCCTTGACCTCCATCATGTCTCCCCCTATTGTATAACCTGTTCAACCCAACCCTATCGACCTCTTCTTGTTCCACATTGAGTCACCCTCAGTCCTTTTGTTACCCTCCCTTCCCCTTTCTTCCAGAGAAACAAATATAGTATTTTATTGTTTCAAGTTGCATGCCACTGTAAGCGATGCGCATATGTTGGTTGGAAATTGTTGACGACGATTTCGGTCAACATTACTTAGCCAAAAAAGTATTGCCAGGATTTCCCTCGAATGAAATTGCTTGCGCAAAGTTTTTCCCACTCTCATTAAGATTGGCGCAACCCACTCAAAGAAGTTATTATGGATCTTGATCTATCATTCATATGGCCTTTTGATTTTATCTCTGCATTCTTAATCCTATGATTAACACACTGGAACCATACACTTTGAACTATTACATATCGCACCTCATGTCTTAGGCCTCTCTTTCCTAATTGTCACATTACCTCATAAATGTTGTGCCATTATTCCACTCCTTGCCCATTCTTCAAAAGTAAATATATTATCATGTATATTTTCCATTAAGCCTATATCATTCTATACCCAACATACATCACTTTTTCAATCTTTTCCTCATGTGCCTCTCTTTTAATATTTTAATTATTCCATAAATTTATACCACTTTATTTCTTGGAGTTATAAATTAAACATCATCCCATGACAAACAAAAAATATATTAAAATGATAATTTCCACATGGATTATCTTATTTAGAAAACAATCTATGACCTTAATGGGTTTCATGTTGAGAAAATGTGATGTAATACTTCCTGCCAATATATACCAAGCTTCTTTGGGGAGGTACCATATGGAAATATTTTGACGACATAATATATTGGATTATATGATGTTCTCTTTTAAAACAGCTTGAAAAATCCATGAAATTGGTATAAACCATGAATTTATTGTCCTACTCATAGTATACATTGTTCTTATGTCAGCGATCAAATATCTCAACAAATAAGCAATATATTGGTTACTACATTCCATCAAGGAAAAGTTATGTATATAACAGGCTTTAAGGAATTATTTCACGCTCTCAAACATGTGAGGAGATATTAACCAATCAACAATACATCTGTTCAAATGTCTTGACAGAGGCTGACATACGATTGTTTGTAACTCTGTAAGATTCAATGAGGTTATGTGGTTTATTTCAAGTGAAATAAGAAATTGGGATGTGAATACCCTAACATTTTCAATTACACCATATACCAGATCCCAGAAATTTTAAGTACTAACAAGATAGATCACATCAATTGCAACTACTATGGAACTCACCTTTATATCAATCAGTATGGAATTATTCCTCTTGGTTCTGACATTGACTATTCTGCTCCTCATGATCATGCAAGATTTACTCAATGGAATCCATTTGGCTACTATACACTGATCTTACACTCTAATAAAAGGATGTATCATGATTCATTATCACTTGTAAAGGAGATATTCACAGCATAATAACTTGAGTTTGACATGTTCTGTGTGGAAATCCTCTTAGAGATGTAGATTTTTTCAGTTGTGACGGTAGCAACATGAATATGCTTTTGTTGGAGGGAGATCCATGCATGACCCTTTTCACTGGAAGTTCAAGGGCTGTTGAGAATCTTGCAGTTGATCTGAAAGGGAAAGTGGAATTAGAAGATGCAGGATTTGATTAGAAAATTCTTGGCCCTGATGTTCAAGAGGTTTACTATTTTTCATGGGTTTGTGACTAGGATGCCTATGCATGTAGTAGAAAAAAATGATCTGCGCAATCAATTCTATTCATGCATGAGAATTGAAAATCTACCAATCTTATGCCCAAGTTGAAATATATTGCTGAGAGAAGGAAATTAGAAGATTCAAAAGTCATTCATTTTCTCACTATGACAACAAAACGCATGCTAGGACATGTGAAAAGGCTACCTGAGATTCTAAGAGCTAGAATCTATTGTTGACATTCTAAAGGTTGGTATAGTCAAGTTAATAAGGCAACATTGATTTGCATTGACAATTCTGAATGGATGAGAAATGGGGATTACTCTCCTACTCTCTTCCAAGAACAAGTTGATGTTATTAATCTTATTTGCGGGGCCAAAACTAAATCCAAAGAATACAGTTGGTATTATGACTATAGTAGGAAAAGGTGTACATGTCCTAGTGACTCCCACAAGTGATTTTAGAAATATTCTTGCATCTATGCGTGGTTTGGAAGTTGGTGGAGAAATGAATTTGACATCTAGTGTTCAGATTGAACAGTTAGCTCTTAAACATCGTCAGAACAAAAAAAAAACAGCAACGTATCATCATGTTTACTGGAATCCCTATTAAATCTAATTAAAATATTCTTGAGAGGATTGGAAATAATTTGAAGAAGAATAATGTGGTGCTTGATATTGTGGACTTGGGGGGAATTAATGACGAGAAATTTCCCTTTCCTAAACAATGAAATCTTCATAAAGAAATGATACCTCACATACAAATGAAACACCGCCTTGTTGTTACTCTACTAGGAAAACTATTCGTGCTTGTATTCATCATCAGCCATGTTGGCACAGGGGCAGACCCAAGGTTCACCTCCAAGAGCGCACCAACAATCCCTAACTACTGGCCCTTTCGACAACACCTGTGAAGCAGATGCAGTCTCACCCGAAGAAGTTATGAGGGGGTTGCAGGATAGAGATGTCTACAACCAAGGGAAATATCAAGTGGATCTAATACAAAACAATACAATATGCATAAATCACTTATCAGCTTAGCTCTATTCTGCACATCTACTTATCAGATATAAATAGTAATGCAATCACAGTATATCAATGACACAGATAAAATACCCATCACACAGGCCACAAAATATACATGGTTCACCCTCTCTCTAGGGCTACGTCCACAGAACTGTGCTATAATATATTAAGGTAAATCATACAGTTCTTTTCTGCACTCTTAGCTAGCAGATCTTCTTTCTTCTCCTCTCTTTCTCTCCCGTCCCTATGCACCTAGCTGCAGGGTTGATCTTCGCACCCAGCTGAAGATCTTACAATACCAGAAGGCTCTTGTGCTCAACACTTCTTTCTCAACACTACTACTTTCTTGATCACACAATGACAAGACAACAACAATAATCATAACACCAACCCAACCCAAGTCCTTTAGACCTCTATTTATACATTACAATAGTTCACCGACATCCTTAGGCCAAAACCTAGGTGTCCAAAACCCTAGATACCAAAACCCTAGGTTTCTAAAACCCTAGGTCAACTTGACCAGTATTTTTAGGGCTTCGCCAACATGTCTTTCCTTCCTTCTTGCACAGTGATCCAAAGCATCCAACAGTGGATTTTTCTGCTTGCTGAGTTTTCCACGATCCTTCTTTATTACTTATCTGTCATCCCCGATCTCCTTTTCCAACGACTTACTTTGCTCTATCTTTTCTGCTCTTTTGCTCACTTCGACTCAGTAACAATCACTGTGTCTTCCACGAAGTTCACATTCTCCCTTTTCTTCCCTGGTCTTCTCTTGCTTCCATAACCAAGGGCCAACAGGCCCCCAACACTCACCTGTGACTCGTCTCGAAGCACTTTAGATCTGAGCTTCATGTTTTACTTCGACTCCACATTGCGCAGTGCAGCCTCTACTTTTTGCTCAATGCCTCATCTTTTTCCCTTGTCCAGAATGTCTTTTTTGTGTTTGGTACCCAGTTTCAACTGCACCTGGTACCTAGACCCTTTTCTTCATGCTTTTACTGAGAGTTGTGAGGAAATTGGTTGTCATACTACAACTTCAACCGGCTCCCATTCACCAAACCTTCCTTCCATTCTCCATTCAACGTTTTCAATTGCACAACTCCTCCGTCTGTAACATAAGTGATTTTGTATGGCCCTACCCAATGCGTTTTAAACTTCCCAGGATGTTTTATGAACTTGTTTTCATATACTAGTACTAGATCACCTTGTTTGAATGCCTTCTTCTTGATGTGCCTTTCATGATAGGCCTTCTCTCTTTCCTTCTGAACCTGTCGATGGAATCCTGCATTGAATCTATCTTCCTCTAGTTCAACTAGATGTGCAAGCCTCTATTGATCATCGCCTGGGTCATCCATATCTATAAAGGAAACAATTCTTAAGCTTGGCACCAAGTATTTCATTGGAACAACAACTTCAAGACCATATACCAACTTGAAGGGGGTTTTCATTGTTAGTTTCTTGCAAGTAGTTCTATAGGCCCATATACTGCTGGTACTCTTAAATCCCAATCATCCATGTTCACACTACAAATCTTGGTTAATGTTGTTTCCAAAATCTTGTTGAACGCTTCAACCGTCCCATTTTCTTATGGATGGTAAGTTGTGCTCTTCTAATGGTGGACAACAAATTCTTCAGTTAGGGATTCAACTSTCTTATTGATGAAATGTGTTCCTTGATCACTCATAAGGATATTTGGGCATACAAACCTAGTTATGATGTCATCAGATATGAAGTGCGCAGCTATAGCTACACTACAATCCTTAACTKCTCTTGCTTCAACCCATCTAGTCAAGTATTTTGTTGTTGTAATTATGTACCTTTCTCCTGTGCACTTTCCTGGTGAGTTTATAGGTCCCACRAAGTCAATGAYGCACTTTTYGAATGCTTTTAGGGTCAGTTGTGGTGCCAATGGAATTTCATCTCTTCTGGATGGTTTCCCAACTCTTTGGCATACATTGCARGCTCTGGAATAGTCTTTATCATCTCTGTGTAAGGTAGGCCACCAAAGGCCAGCTCTAAGAACCTTCTACACAGTTGCTTTTCCTGCATAATGTCCTCCTATGATGCCTTCATGAGCTTCTGCAAGGATTAGTGTTCATTCTKCTTCCATAACACACCTTCTCAATATCTCATSAGGGCCCATCTTGTATAGATGTTCGGCGATAAGTGAGAAGTTTGCAATGCGCACTACTAGTTGTTTCTTCTGAGGAATTGTGTACTCACTAGGTGTCATTCCTATTGATAGGAACTGGACTATCTCTGTGAAGTGGTCATCGATCTTTATAATGGCCAGTAGTTGTGCATCCGATATTGTATCCTCCAAACTGGCCGACTCTTCACCATGTTCCAACCTTGACAAGTGATTAGGACCTTTGTTCATTCTCCCTGGCTTTACTATGATCTCTAAATCATATTCCTAAAATAGCAGAATCCATCTGCATATTCGCCCCCCTAACACTGGCTTGTTGACTAGGTATTTCAGCGTGGAGTGATCAATGAACATTTTAAAGTGTCCTCCCAACAAGTAGTGGTGAAATTTTTGTAATGTGTACACCATGGCTAACCCTTCTCGCTCAGTGGTGGTGTAGTTGATCTCAACAGTTGATAGCTTCCTGCTAGCAAAGGATAATGGGTGGTCAATATCTCATGTTCCCGGTTGTTCTAACATAGCTCCTAAAGCAATGGAATATGCATCGACATGCACATGAAACTCCTTGGTCCAATCTGGGAAAACCATAATGGGAGCAGTAACCATTTTCTGTTTCAGTGTGTCAAAGCTCTATTGGAATTCTTCTGTCCAAATAAATTGACAATCCTTCTTCAACAACTTCTCCATAGGCGCTGTAATCTGAGCATAGCCCTTAATGAACTTCATGTAGTAGCCTATGTGTCCCAACGTAGCGTGCAACTGTTTGACTAACGTAGGAGGAGGTAGATCAACTATAATGGCGATCTTAGATGTATCTACCAACAATCCTTGCTTACATACAATATGTCCTAACAAAACTCCAAATGGTGAAAAGAAAATGCATTTCTTCAAGTTCAAGGCAATTTGGCACTACCTGCATTTATCCAACATTAGCCTTAGACATTCAATATGATTCTTCAATAAACTAAAAATAGTCCAATCATCAAAATATGCTTCTAGAAATTTATGCAGAAATTCCTTGAATGCTTCAACCAGCACCCTGGAAAACATGGTTGGGGAATTCTTCAATCTGAATGGCATTACTGTGTATTGGTAGGATCCCCATTCTGTTTCAAATGTTGTCTCATGGCGATATTCCTTGGCAATCAAGATCTGATGGTATCCTGGAAATCCATCTGTAAAAGAATATACTTCCTGGCCTCCCACGTTATCTAACACTTCGTCAATGAATGGTGTAGGGAAGGGATCATGCAAACAAGCATCATTTAGCTTCCTGATATCTATGCATATCCTGATCTCCCCTATCCTCTTGTCTTGTACCACCATAGGGATAATCCACTCTGACTCTTCGACAGGTTCTATAATCCCTGCTTCCAACATTCTGTCGAGTTCAATCTTCACTTTCTCCTTATATTTAGGGTTCAATCTGTAGGGTCTCT
>ML793905.1:284205-300068 GCA_009831015.1 Picea engelmannii
ATGATTGGTTGATGGTGATGATTTAATGTAAAGTTTTATTATCTCTCATATATTATTGGGTGGAAGGAAGGGGCAAGGATGGAGAGTTAAACTCTCTCTTGATATTGGAGGATTGTATCTTCCTCTTGGAGGTTTATCCCTCCATTTACATTTGGAAGCTGTAGCTACCTTTGGAAGTCATTACTTCCCTTGAACAATAATTATTGATTATTTCTCATATATTGTGCATGGTGTATTATGGTGTATTGTTGTAACTCTTATACTATTGTTCATTGCTCATTGGATATAGTTGAATGGTTTAAGTATAAGTTGAAAAATGTTTTAAATTGTACTTGATACTGATTCACCCCCCTCTCAGTATCAACAAAGGACAGTTGAAAAAATCCTTCTAAACCACCGAAAGCTTTGTTTTTGAAAACAACTTTCAAAATGTATTTTCTCCAAGCTTTCTGCTACTCATGGTTGTTCATTCAAATTTATTGTTTCTTTTGCTAGATCTTCCAGGCCAGGATGTGCTTTGGGCTTAGCATCTTTAGGTGAATACTGTACAATCTTATATTTGATATTTTCAGCAAGCTTGACAGAAGGCTCTTCGTGCTCTCTGGGCTTCAATGTTAAAGTGCAACTAACCCGTTACAATTATCATCTACAAAGATGCTAGTGCTAGTAAAATCATACCAACCCCATTTCCATAATCATAAATTATTTTGTCGTTGTTATTCCAAAAAAAAATCTCAACTCAAACTCCATCTTTAGCAAGTCGTTTAGTAACACTCTTGGTAAACTCCACAGTGGATTGGCAGCAATAGATTTAGGATTGGAGCTATAATGTTCTTCTCCTTTGTATAAATGATGAAATGAAAGAATTCATTGAATATAATACACAATATAATGCAACATATAAGAAACTATTAATTTTCTAGGAATTTCTTTGAGATAAGACAGGCCATCAGGATAATTTGACTGCCTTTCGGGATCATTACATCTTTTGTCTCATCTATATTGCTTTGCATTAGCAGTTTGTGAAGTTGTTCTTCGTGACTCTCCACCTTGCTTGTCATGAAGAATCTGAACCTCTTTTGAACCTCTTTCAAAAGGTCCTCTAGTGACCTCATATGTCCATCAAATTCCCCATGGTTATTTCCAACAGACATTTTCAACTTTGCCACTGACCTTTCCAGATGTTGAGTTTTGTTTTCCATCTTCATAAACTATCAAAGACTCCTTGCGCAAAACCTGAAATCCACCTGTTCATGGTTCTTCCTTGTGGCTCTACATCGTGATTCATGGCCCAATACCTTCAACCTATCAAAACACTCGAAAAACTAAACTATGCTTACCACAGGACACCTGCACACACATTCTCTACCTGCAAAAAAAAAATCTTTTGGTAATTGTCTATTTTTTGTCATAGATCGAATCCCCCATGCATCGGATTTTTAGATTCTTTAGCTTTGTAACTTGGCACGCTGATGCGTAATAGTAAGCATCAACACCTATAAACTCTTAGGCACTATTTCTTTGACATCTGCAAAATCTTTGGCACCTGCAATCTCAGGCACCTGTTAGTTGTCTTTATTTTTTTCACGGGACATATTCCACAATCATCAATGTTTGAAGATTTTAACCTTAATGCTATCATAAACCTTTGATGAATCATTAGAAATGGAACTCAGTGATTGCGCTTGGCATAGTGTATCGACCTGTAATTGATTTGTGACATAACTCGTGGCTTGGAATTTGTCTTTATTCTCTGCTGAATAGTTTTTGATACTTGTGAATGCCTACTGATATTGAAGTGATTCCTTGAACAGTGAAATCAAAAGGTGGAATCGGATAACCTAGTTTATGAGCAAAAAGAAACACAAACCTCCAAGGCAGAGATCAATGTGAAAGAAAAAACACGCAAAGCCAAATCAACGAGCTCTTTGATGGGATCAATGATACTATGAGAAAACAAAAACCGGTGCAGAACCAACAATCATAATCGTATTATTGTTCAAATAACGTTGGATTGCTTTGACCTCTTGTTGGAAATATTCCTTTACAGGTACATGCCGCAGCTTGATTTAACTTGTGACCTGGCTGTAAATTGACCTGTCGACTTGGCATACTGGTGACTCTCACTATTTGCAAAACTGGTAGCTGCGCATGTATTTGTCAAAATTCTGCAAGGTACACTTATACAATTGAACAAACGACACCTATAGGCGCTGGGATTTGTATGTTGTCATATGACTTGATTCTTGACATAAATCATAGCATGTGAATTGGGACTTGGACCTGTGGGTCCATATACTTTTGGTTAAAAAGGAAAACCCGAGAGGTAGGTTAAGTAAAAGAAACAAATTGCAAATGCATATAGAGCTTGAAATATGAATAGACTTAGGCATAGGGAAAAAGGCATAGGTTTGGATTAAGGGCTTAGGTCACTTAGCACACATCACTCCTATTTTGATAATGTTTTATAAAAGCTCAATAAACATTAGGAACACATCCAAATCAAAAATCTTGGGCATGATTTATCATTTTTTGATTTTGGAGGTCAATATGGAAGATCCAAAGACCTTCTGGACAATGATGAGGTATATCAAGGTTTGATGGAAGATTAGAGCTCATGAAAATTTGCCAAAAGATCAAAACTTTGACAAAATTTAATGTAAATATGCTCAAAACACTTTCAAATTTTAAAAGACAAATTTGAGTGCTAACACATAATGGAATTATTGAAGGCCCAATCAATTCCTAACAGCGCGGAGTAAGGACAGTTATCATCAACTATTTCAATTACCTCAAAATCAACAAACGTTCTTACTCTGTCGATGTCCACAGGGACATGTTCTAATCTGCCAAAAGGGATTATAGCTTGTTGATTAGCCATCCTAAGCTTGATAGGGGAATATATCAACTTCGGTTTTCCCATCAGTGCCCATGTTTGCTTCATCATGACATTGACCTCCGACCCTAAGTTGAGAACTACATAATCTATCTCATACTCTCCTATTTGAGCATTCAAATGTGATTCCTTATTTGTCCTTCTCTTCTTACCGATTTGGTGTACTGACCTATTCAGTAAGGGGTCTATCTTTCCTAGCTCATATTGTCTGATTAAATTTTGTAACTTTTGTACAATGCTTTCATCTTGAATCAACTTGATGCAAGTATACAAAAATTCCATGATCTTTCTTACCTCTTTTCCTTATTTTGGCACAGACTGATCAAATTCCAGAGGCATGTCATATTCTCTCACTCCTGGTCTTGTCTTTGATGAAGAACCTTGGTATCTTCTGAATTCTTTTCTGGCTTCCTCAAATATTTGTCTTTCTTTCTTTGCATCAAAGGTTTGGGTTTTCTCTGCAACTTTCCTAATTCCCTAATCTTCTGTAGTCTTCCCTTGGGTCATTCTATCATCTTCTGTAATAGCGCCTCCTTTGGTTATAACAGTGACTCTAGGGTCTTCTCTGCGAGGCTCAACATACATCAATTTCACTTGCGGGTTCTGCTGAGGTCCTCATCTTTCTTGAAGCTTAGCTAGCAACATAGGACAATCTTCTATAATGTGTTCAAACGAGTTGTAGTAGCTGCAAGTGGTACAAGGGTTCTAGAAATCCCTTGCAAGGTGTCCTGGTTGTGTGCAGTTATAACAGATGATCTGTCCTCCGCCTCAACCCATTCCTCCTCCTCATCCTCTTCCTTTGAATCCACCGCGAGGATTGAAGTTTCCTCTCCCAGGAAAGTTATACTGCGTAGTTTCTCCTTCTTGATGTACCTTGCCTTGAATCTTATATATGTCTCTCGACCTTTCATGCATGAGATCATAAGCCCTACAATCTCTATCATCATGTCCTATGGACTTACGGAATGTACAGTACAAATTTGTAGGTGTCTGAACATAATTTTTCATGTAGTAACACTCACTAGGGCGATGTCTATTTCTGCATACCTCGCACCAAGGTAAGGTGACTTGCTTCAAAGGGATCAGAGCTCTAGAAGCCAAGTATTCATTGAATAGGGGACAATGTTCCTTGTCATGGCCTTCTGATCTCCATCTGACACACCATATGCCTTCTCTTTTATCTTTTCCCTTGTCTTTCTTCATATCTTTGACCCGTAGAGACAAACTAGTTAGTTGACTCAAGATATGACTCATACCTGAGCTGGATTCTCCCATAGGGGCTGATTCTAACTTCATGGCAATCTCCAGTGCCTCCGCCTATGAAGAAATATTTTGTTGCATCAGGGGAACTCTAATGTGTTGTAGAAGGGAAATAATGAACCATTCCTCATTCTGCTCATCAAGGATTTGAAAATTCAATCGGCCCGTTAAGGTCTTGAATCTCTAATCGAATTCCCAAACAGGTTCGACCACCTTCTGCTTGATTTCTTTTAGCTCTATAATACATCGTAACTCCGACTTAGGTTTCTTGAACTCTGTAATCAGTGCATTCTTGATCTGATTCAATGGCTTAGGTTGTGCAAGTCCTTGGACAAGCTTCATGTACCAGCTCAGCGCGCGATCCCTTAGAGTGGTACTAAACTGGGTTCTTTTCATAGCTTCATCAATGACTTTTTTAATATTCCATACAGCTTCACATAAGAAACAATGCTAATCAGGATCTTCAAATCCATCTCCCCTAAAGATAGGAAGCCTTATCTCATCTGCCATAGATCTTCCTAGGGTTCCTAACTGAATATGTGGTGGATTACTATTGACACTGCTTTGGACACTCTGGTGACTGGGATTACTCTGGTTTCTTAATACTACTGAATCAACATGAGGAATAATAGTACTTACTTTGATGGTCTACGCAATTTCTGAGGTTTTAGGTTCTCCCTAGCGAAGCTCTTCATATTTCCCTTCCTCTGTCTTAGCAGGTTCTGAATGCTCCCCATCTGTCAGTTCTGCCTCTTCTCCACTGTAGAAACCCTCCTCCTAGTGGTTCTACTTAAACAGGTTTGCAAGGTGAAGTTCTTGGAACACTCTCCCACTGCGCGTATGTCCAACTTTTGTGTCATTGTTGCTGTCAGAATTTTTGAACATTAGCCTTTCTAGATCCAACCAATCTACTGTATCTTCAAGATGTTCTTCTCATGCAATAGAATCTTGAGTCTCAACTTCAGGAATTGTAAAATTTTTCCTCTGCATCCCTTGAAGAAGTGTCTCTCAGCTTGGCTGTATGATTCTACTCCGTCAACAACAAACTCTGTGATGTACCCTCCAATGGTGCTATCAAACCAGTGATATATTGCTCGTGATACAACATTATCAACTCTTTTGACCTTCTTGATCGGCTCCGACATTCAAACCACAGGAGGTCTAGGTCTGATCGCGAACTGGGTATCTGCTAATATATCTAGCCACTCATACAGCTCCTGATGGATTCCCCTGAAGAAAAATTTGTGTATATCAGTAAAGATATATTTCTCCAACCAATCCTATGAACTAAGATTAGGGTTCTTGTTCTGGGCTTCAGCGAAGTCCTTTTCTTGATCCTCTATCCACTTTTGAGTCTCCATCTTCGATGGAAACCACCTTAACATCCCCTCAAGAGGATTCCTATCCCGACAACAGAACCATTTGTTGGAACAGGGGAAGACCCAGGGTTCACCTCCAAGATTGCACCAACAATCCCTAACTATTGGCCTTTTTAGTAGCACATGTGAAGCAGATGCAGTCTAACCTGAAGCAGTTATGAGGGGTTGCAGGACAGAGATGTCTACAACCAAGGGAAATGTCAAGTGGATCTAATACATAATAGTACAATATGCATAAATCACTTATCATCTTAGATCTATTCTGCACATCTACTTATCAGATCTAAATAATAATGCAATCACAGTATATCAATGACACAGATAAAATACCAATCACACACGACACAAAATATACGTGGTTCACCCTCTCTCTAGGGCTATGTCCACATAACTCTGCTATAATATATTAAGGTAAAACATACAATTCTTGTCTGCGCTCTTAGCTAGCAGATCTTATTTCTTCTCCTCTCTTTCTCTCCCCTCTCTGCATACCCAGCTGCAGGGTTGATCTTCACACCTAGCTGAAGATCTTACAATACCAGAAGGCTCTCGTACTTAGCACTTCTTTCTCACACACTACTTCTTTCTTGATCACACAACGACAAGACAACAACAATAATCATAACACCAACCCAACCCAGGTCCTTTAGACCTCTATTTATACATTACAATAGTTCACCGAAATCCTTAGGCCGAAAACCTAGGTGTCCAAAACCCTAGATACCAAAACCCTAGGTGTCTAAAACGCTAGGTCTCATTAACCCATATTTTTAGGGCTTTTCCAGTCTGTCTTTTCTTCCTTCTCATCCAGTGCTCCAAATCATCCAATAGTGGCTTTTTATACTTGTTGAGTTTTCTACAATCCTTCTTTCTTGCTTATATATCGTCCCTGATCTCCTCGTCTAACGACTTACTTTGCTCTGTCTTTTCTTCTCTTTTGCTCACTTTGACCCAGTAACAGTCACTGTGTCTTCCGCGAAGTTCGCATTCTCCCTCTTCTTCCTTGATCTTCGCTTGCTTCCATAACCAAGGGCCAACAAGCCATCACACAGGGAACGAAGAAGGTGATTTGAAACTAAGCATGAGCCTTTTGGCATATCGAACAGGGCTGTGAGTCTGTTGCGTTAAGCAGGAAAGCTACATACAAAATATCCGATCGAAAATAAAAATTATAAACACATAAAGAAGGCGCAAACAAGTAATACGTGGATAATAAAAAGTTAAACAAATTAGTTTTGTTTAGTAATATGTTAAGAAAGTTCCCAGACAGTTCGAATGAGGTTATAAAACTACTTAACTAAAGGAATCGTCCACTAAATGAGATAAAAGAAGCAATGCCCAGCATGTGCAAGAGGGGAATTTTTTTGAAGAAGATAATTTTAGGAGAAAATTTATAGAAATAAAATTTTGAGAGAGAACTTTGGCAGAAAATTCAGAGAGAGGTATGCTTGGAGTGTTGTGAAGTTTGCTTCATTTCATTCTTCCTTTACATATCCAGCATGGATTGACAGAATCGTTGGTAGTAGGGGGTCTTGTGAAGCAACAATAAGGATAAAGCTAGGATGAGCTTTTTGGCCTTCATAAGGTGAATGTTTACTTGTTAGTTTGTTGTATTCAAGCTCGATTTTATTCGGCGCTAATCGGTTTCTATATGCAGGTTTTCTCCTTGTGATTCACCTTCATTTCTCCATTCTACTTATGCCTCATCTTTCTTTTTTTCTTTTCGCGCTTGGTGTTTCTATTGTAACATTTTTCTAGAGGGGCTAAAGATCATATACATACCCCTAGTCTATGAAGATACTTGTAGGTTTTGAAAGTTTCAGGACTGTGTATGGGAAGCATTTTAAATCAAAATCCGTTTTTTTTCCACTCTGAAACTATCTCTTTGATTATTTCTTTACAATCCTCAGTTTTCCTCATCTTCTTTTAATACAACATTAAATATAGAAATAAAACAAATACAAACAAAACATGTTTATTTTGTAAATAATTTATTAACTTGTTAATATGTATAAACTTTTCTTTTTGCTTACTTTACTATTTTGATTTTATTATTTTTTATTTATTTACATACTAAATTCTAAAGGAAAATATGAAAAAATATTATATCATTGAAATGTTACTCCTTTATAGTCTTCAAACTAATGTTTATTTATTTAACTTTTCTTTTAATTAGATCACTTTAAAACTAACATATTGTATTAACTTTTTTATAGCTTTTGGTTAATCTTGCTTTAGTTATTACTAAAATAAATACAAAACATTTTCTATTTTCCTTTTTGTTATTTACATTTTCTTTATTTAATTTTGTTACTCCAAATGTATAAAACCCCACATAGAAGTAATAAAATTGTAAAATAACATAAAAATCACAAATTAAATAAAAATCAAATATTACTAAAAGTAAAATTACAAGGCAAAGGAATTTATGCTTGGACTATAGGTTAGGGGAAAATGGGCCTGGAGTTCAATGTGCTTTCTTGTATGGGGATTTAAGACTAGGGTAATATTCCTATCTCTCCTCACCTCGCCCCGCGGAAGGTTGAAAATGTTGGTGTTGGGGACTCTCAAGTCCCTAGGCATCAACAAGGTTATTGATACAGGTGTATGTGATAGATTTTATATTGATAGATTGGATACAGTGACAACTTAATAGAAATGGAGACAGTGACAGTGAAACTGGAAGTTCTTTAGTAGTTTGTGAATTGCATAGAAGAGAGTTGGGAACATCTGTGAGTTATAGTAAAGAGAGTCCCGGACATCTACGTGTTGCACCATAGATAGGTCATGGATCTGTAGTAAATATTTGAAGAATATTGGTATGGGTTGTGATAGGTTTTTAGTGACATTTGTGACAGTGACAGAGTTTTGGCAGTGACAGTTGTGATAGTGACAAAGTTGTGGCAATGACAGTGACAGAGTAGTGGCATTGACAATGATTTGGCATTTATATTTCAGGGTGGTTGGATGGGGAAAGTATAGGTGGTTGTAACCACCTTCCGATTGTATTCGAAGAACTCATGGGGTTGTATCCTCCTCTTGGTTGGAGCCAGAGAATTACAAAGTTGAAGCTTCCTTCAAGTTGGACCCTGAGAAACTAGGGGATTGGAGCCTCCTTTCAGTTGGAGCTGGAGAATTGGAAGTTGGTGCTTATTTGAATTTAATTCTGACATATAAGAAAAGATTTATGTGGTTTTCTCCCACATTGGGTTTACACATAAATATTGGTGTACTATTCATTGTGTGGATGTGTTTATCATTGTTTATTATGCACTGAGAGATGTTAATGTTTATGATGCAATAATATATTGATGATGAACTGATGAACATTGYTGAATAARATAAAGGAATATAAACTSTGRTTAAAATAAGTATAGATTGTTCATTAGTGATTCACCCYCCTCAATAATCCCACAATAAGTTTTTTTCTTGACATTATAATCCAATTTCAAGTTAAATGAAAAGCAAAAAATTGCCAACTTTTTGGAAGAKTTATTCTAGTTTTTGTTAATGTATGGGGATTTTCCTTCGTATGCTAGAATGATTGTAAGAATGTTTATTTATGGCGTAGACTTTTGTTGTGAATTCATGATTTATTCTTATTGTTTCTTTCCAATGGTTGATAACTTGTGAATGTGAGACTATAATCAATAAATTAAATATCGGCTTACCTTGTTTTCCTTATTTCTTTTATATATTTTTGTTATGAAAAAACAATAAAATATTTCTTTTAATGGTAGTCATAACTATTGGTTTCATATTTTTTCTTTTTTCTTGAAATCCTAGTTAGGTGCTTATAATTTTAGTATTTCATTTTTTTAGATCATAATTGCATATGGGATTTAGAATTTAATAACCCAAAAAAAAATCCAAAAATTTCGTAGTAGGGCCAAAAACCATGAGTTTGCTATCTCAAATGACAAAGAGGATTATTGGACCTTATATTCAGGTAAACTCTCATAGTTGATGACAAACATTTATCCATGTCAACAAAAATACACCACTCGAAACCTTTCTTTAAAAAATATAGGAGTTCTTCATAGATCAACCATAATGTAGACATTAGGCAATTTTCACCCCTCGATATGGACGTGTGAATGTAAACAAGATAGTAAGGGCTTTCAATTATTTAATTTAATATCTTATGGAAAACATATTTCTATAGTCTTTGCTAATTGACAAGAGGAGATACAAATAAGAAGTATGTGCATGGCATATGGACTTTGATTATAGGCATGGAGCACAATGTCTAGTGGTGTATGAGGGCATGTGGGTTTTGATTATGGGCATAGCATAGGGATTGTTGTTGATTTAAAAGAATTGTTGAAGTGTTAAATATTGTAACAATGAATGAAGATATGAAACAATCTTAGAAGGTTTGAATTTCTATAAAATCCCATCTATAGTAAAAGATAATAAAACACTAGTATTTAGTTTGCAGTGTGGAAATACCAATTCCTTAAATCAGTTATTAACCCTAGTGAATTTGTTTTCTACGTTATTTTTTATTTTTTTGAGGATTAGGGCTCTAAGATAACTTGGCACTTATCAGGAACATAACCCACACTCTTTACAAGTCACAACTAAATTCAGTAGTAGAAGTGAACATTGATTTCAACACACCAAGTATAAACTTAACATCAATGAAACACATTTAGCATTGAAACCTAGATGATAATGATGAATGCAATAATATTGTAGTTCCCTTAATGAAAAAAAATTACTACATGAAAATAAAACTAGTAAACATGCAATGAAAATTGCAACAAAAACATGCATGATGATTTAGGAGAATTCCTTATATTCTTTTGTGGTAGCATAAAAATAAGCATTCTTTTGTAATCACTAGTGATCAATTTTTTGTCATTTATATATTCATACAAAAAATGTTGTCTTTTAAGGTTAGTTATCTTATAGCATATCAATAGATAAAAACATGGAAATAACCATTATTTAATGGGTTGATTGCATTCTTTGAGAGGAATTAGAGTAACTAAGAAAACAAATATTATATAAAGAGCACATTAGTGGAAACTTTTTATCCCAATGTTGGAGCATACTTATATTTGTGATCTTTGGATTTGTTTTGAGCTTTGTGGGCTTAAAATTATACTATTATTATTTTTTCCATTTTTTCCATGCAATAAGTGTTACAACAAATTTTGCCTCACACCATGCAACTTGCTTGGATGGAATTTCCATTTCTCTATGCAGACTTAAAGTCCCCTTTTGTACCTTCCAGAGCCAAAAAAACACATTTTTCAACATATACACGCCCTATCAGTTAGACAACAAGTGTATACGCAGGTTTCTCCACTACAACCCACATACATCAGGTTTGGTGCACAAAATTAAAAACTTTGTTGGGTTTCCATGTCATGTCACGAGATCCATGATCCTTGACCTTCCATATATTGAAAACACTCTAAATCGGCCCTTCAATTTCATTTGAAGGCTATAAATTGAACCATATCCAAGCCTTGATAGAAAAAATCAACTTTGAGAGCAAGGACACTCTGGAGAAATTTCACTTCATATTGAGTCTACATCCCTTTGTCCTTGAAAGTCTGAACCCCTTGTTCAACACCCAAACTCTTCCTTCTTTATGATGGAGAGCCTCATTGCCTCCTTTATATGATCTTTCATTTGGTGGAAGATTGAAGTGGTGGAGGCCCAACTAGAGGGACTTAGTTTCTCGATTTTTATATGTGTCGTTATAGAAGTTTGTCACCTATATACTTTTGCTAATTATTTTAATAGAAATACACTTTTCTTGTCCAATTGATTTCTTGCAAATATTCAAATTATTATTCCATGGGAATATTTGTCATGTATGCTAATGTACTGGGCTCTTGGCCTTGTCTAGTTAGAATTTCATTTATATAGCATACTTGGGATTAGAGTTTATTTATATGTGTCATTCCGTCTATTGTGGTTTACCTCATTCCATAGAGATATTTTCCTTGTAACAAAATTGGCGACCATACTAGGGAGTGATCTTGTTTTTTGGGGTTTATAGTGTTTTCTCCTTGGTTTTCTCTTTGTTAGCTTGAGTTTCCTTATCACCTAACTGAGTTATCATGGAGAAAAACCATCTTCCTCGCAGGTCTCATCATTTTTTGAATTTACCATCGCATCTTGAGTTGTTACTAAAGTTTCCATGTAAAAGGCATAAAGTTAATAAACGTGGTACATATATCTCCACCTCCCAAACTTGTGATTATATAGTTATGAGTATTGATTCAAACCTGAACATCATAGGGAGTCCCTCGATTCCTATATCTTTCTTGATTAGTGGGATCCCTTTGACTCCTTCAACCTCAACGGTTTGGGTGTCGAAGATCCCCTCCTCTACTGCTACCCAACCTATGGGTTCTACTCAACCCATAGGAACGAATCCTTTCAAATCTCTTTTTGGTACGTTGGGTTACAATTCTCGGTCAATACCTTTGATCTCTAATCCCTTTTCTTTTGGTATTCCCAACATGACGTCTCAACTCTCATCCTCCATTCCAGTGGATAATGTGAATCCTATTTTTGTACTTAGGGGAATGGCTCCTCAGTATGATTCTATCTTGTTTGGTGGAGGCCATATTCCCTAGACGAATCCTACAATTGGAGGTTGGATTCCTCTTTCTTCCGGGCCTAATCCTAGTATCAATGCTTCTAGATGGAGTGCTCAACCTGGAGGAAATGTTACTTCCTATATTATGTCCTTTATCCCCTCTTCCTCTACGTTGATTCCAACAAACACATTTATTATGGTGAATCCCCCTCTATCCTCCAGAGTTCCATCTGGAGGGAGTCAGTTTCACATTATGGGAAACGCCCAGCCCGTAGCCCCTTCGACTGGGGGCAATGTATATAACCCTAATTATTCCCTTTCCATGGGTATGGTGCCCATAAAACCTTTTATGAATCAGTTTGGAGGAGGATATTATTCTACCAGATAGGGCCATGGCATATACTAGAACCCTGGATGGTCTTCAATTTCTCCATCCCAATCTTTCCTGAGAGCATGGACTCAAATGCCGCAACCCTGACTCCATTTTCTGGCCATGCTTAATCTGCCATATTTGTCAAAATTAATGAATGGCCCTATGCGTAACGATCCATTATGGCCCCCCATCCCCACCAATCTTCCTTCGAACATTCCAAAATTCGAAGGCAAGACTGGCAAGGATCCAAGTGATCATGTCACTACTTTTCATCTTTGGTGTTCGTCTAACTCCCTTAATGACGATTCTATTCATTTGAGGTTATTTCAATGTGTAATAACTGAGAATCATCCTTAGAATGCAATGAGGATAAGCCCAATACCCATCAAGCTAAAGATAATTTTTATGATATTATAGCAAATGGATGAAAACTCAAGAAAATGAGTGTCAATTACAACTTACTTCACATAATTTGCACCAGCAAATAAGGCTCTGAATAACTTTGATCAGGGTTTTAGAAAAAGGATGGGTAGGTGGAAGACTTAGTAAGAAGAAAAATGAAATTTCTATCATCTACATCAGGAAGTATGACAAACATATAAAGCATAACTCTCTGAAATAAGATCTCCTTATAATCAAAGAGATGAATTCTGACATATCTGTAAACAACATTACAATAGATCCTCCATTCCAACAAGATATAAAGAATTCAAATGAATCCTTCACTGGATTGTAATCAGAATTAGAAAGAAAACAAAGTGGTAGGAAAATAACTGATCTTTATAATCCATATAATCTTAAGTCTGATACATAAAATAGAAGGTCTTTCTGTAAAAATACACAGTCTAAAATATGAGTATCTCTCAATCCATTCCAACCACTCCTCAAGAGTTCTCTCCTTCCTTAAATATAAAATAACATCAAAATATCCTTAGGAGGTTGAATCCCATATACTCCATTGGATTCTAAGCCTTGGACATAGGTGGCAACAATCAAACAGACAAAAATCCAACAAACTACTAATTTTCAGGAAATTGTTGGAAGTCATTAATAAATTATTTCCACCTCACTACATGAGGTATTTGATGGAGAAAAAACTTAGTTGCATGTGTCCCTTGACATCTAAAGGATCCTTTAGAATCCATTCTAATCCTCCTTGATAGGTGGCAACCTCCAAACAAGGTGAATATTCAAACCGTAACCGCTACAGGAAATTCTGTAATGCCACTCCAAAACAATTTTTGCACATTCGGAAGTGCCACTTCTATGTCTAATATCTTTCAAACCATAACACATTTTGAAACACTGAGAGAGTTTTTTGTTACTTGGTATGTGAGGAACAAAAACCTCCTCCAGTTTTCAAAAATAACTTCCCATTTGTTCATAAATAAAGTTGTAGGTTAGTCACTCAAAACTTGCAGAAGCGTCCTTGCAAAATAACTCTACACATTTGGTGGTGTTGATCCTGTATTAAAATATGGGAATTTGGTAGCACCCATCATAAAAAAAATCTATCTGGATTTGGTAGCACCCAGTTAAGTTCAGATTGGGAGTTTTCGTAGCATATAAGGTAGCAAAATCACAGAACATACTACATAGATGATTATGTGGTACCATCTTTGAAATAACTCTGCAAATTCGGTAGCGCACCTCCTCTGTTTTAGGAAAGTCTCCCTTTTCATAAGCCTTCTCTTTAATGTGTGCATGTATCTGGGATTTGGTATATGCATTAGATTTTGTAGATTGGATAGGTTTTATTTAGTGCACTTGATCACACACCACCTTTGGCCAAAGCGATTAATGGGAAAATGTCAAGGTTCGATGACGAATTGGGAAGCTATCACCATAGGCAAAGGACCAAAGGAATAGGAAAATTTAGCACCAATTTGACAAAGTAATTTAAAAAAATTATGGTGCACTTTTGAGTGCTAACACTTGCTCCAATTGGGATGGAGGCCTCCCTGTGAGGCTTCCAAGAACCTATCAGTTCCAGTTGCCTTATCCATTGGGATATGGAGTCAACCATGCAACCAACCTCTAAATACTGTCAAAAACTGCCACTTATTCAATAAATTGAAAAACTCGCTAGAAATTGAAGGAAATCAATGCTCAGGAAGTAAGTTTATTACCTATGCTACCTTACCCTAACCCGATTTCCTAACTTTCTCAAGTAAAGGAAAATTTCCACAGTAACCATTCAAGCAACTTCATGACTGAAGGAAACCCATCTATACCACTGATCAATAGAGAATAACAGAGTTCTGAAAATAGAGATAGAAATTCTTTTAGAGAAACATGTTTACCCATGAATACATGTGGAATAATTAAAACTATAAATTTCAGACAATCTGAAACATATGACTCCATATAAGCTGCAATTGGATCCTCGAGATCATGGTTGGAAACTTGTTGATTTATAAAAGACAAATCCTCGTACATACATTCCACTTTGCTTGAAAACAAAGAACCTTTTGGTTCCCTTGAGATTAGATTTTGATCATCAACAATTGCAGTCTCTTTTCTTTCAATATGATGATCAAAAGATAGTGGTACAACCGAGTTTAAATCAAACTAATAATTATGATCAGACAAGAACATATAGCTATCTATGCAATCATCAGTTATAATATTTTCAACATGCTTTGAAAACTAATCATAAACTAGACATGCATCCTTGTCCATAGAAAAATATGTAGATGTTGAAGAATCTTATTCCAAATGTGAATCATACTTACATCCTTGTTGTTGTTCCAAATCTGATTCATACTCACTGTCTTCTTTCTCATATGTATGTATATTTTCAAAGAAAACCTGCTCTTGGATCCTCCTGGAATCACGGATGTTCTCCTCAAATTCTTAAGCATCTTCAAATAAGCTTCTTAAGGATGAATACTTTTTTTCTCTTAGGAGAAGGACAAGTTCTGGATATTGAGCCATAACATAGAAAACCATGGCAGTAGTCTCTGTAGGTTGGATCTCTAAGGGCATGTCATGATAAACGTTGTAGAACCTTATGTTAAATATGGACATAGTTTCTTCCTCTCCTCTCCTCAAAGCATAAAAATCAGTGAGGTACAAATCAAGGGACTTGTTCTCACCCCAATACTTTAAAAACAAATTGCACAATTTGATCAAAGAACCAATGGAATCGGCTCCCAAACCCTTAAACCACACAACAACATCTCCAAACAAGAATTTAGAGAACAACATCATGGTAACATCATCATGAAATATCTCAAACTAATCAACAAAGTTCTCAAAGGCCTCCAAATGCCTCTCAGTTGTTAGACAACTGAGAGGGGGGGGTGAATCAGTTGTTTCCGTGCTTAAACAATTATGGTTCTTTTAAACTCTTTGTAGATACACTGAATGATAATCACAATAATGCAG
>ML793905.1:320144-342007 GCA_009831015.1 Picea engelmannii
CGGGACTCCTGATGTTGAGAGTATCTGACTTCTCCATCTCCCGGTATCCGAAATCCCGGTAGTCGAAAACTCTGAAATGAAGTTTGACCAAAACTTCGATCTTTCTATTCAATCATCATTGCGCTACTGGTCTTCCTTGCCTACTTGTTTGCCATCAAATGAACAAGCATACCTTCATACTGTATCCGACTCTATGCTAACTCCTCTTGATCTTACTTTGTTCCTATTTTGCTGTCGATGCATACTCTCATCTTGTCAAGCCATCATCACTATTGTACTTGCCATCAATGACAAGCATACATTGTCTGTAAAACATGCCAACATTATGACCTTATCAGTGACTGGAGGTAGGGTTCTTTATCATTGATCAAAGTTTAGGTAGGCCAAAAAGGTATAAATGAGGAGTATAATATGGTAATGGGGATGTGAATTTGGAGTCTCGACATTGCCCCATGCCAAAATCATTGCATGTCCTCATGCAACTGATTTTATTTTTTTTTCAAAACTTGAGACTCCATTTCCTTTACTCTTGTGGGTCAATGATGTTGACAGTTGAGGCTTCTGTTTTCAGTTATCTTTTTATGACCTTAATTTATTGTAGGAGTCTTAGTACCTTCTTGAGCGTATTATAAGTCTCTTCATGGTCATCTTGGAGTTGTTGGATGGTTGTTTTCAATTGTTCATTTTCCTTCTTGATATACCTATCCAGTAGTTGGTATTCCTTCACTTCTTGTTTGAACTCCTGGTTTTGTTTTTGAAACTTCCCAATCTGCTTCTTCATCTGTTCTTTTGTCAAGGTATTCATTGGCCTTATTGTCTCTGGCTAGATGAATTCTCTTTCCTCCACTTCCTCCCTCATCCCACACAAAGTAATAGTAGCTTGTTCCTCTGTCAAGCTAAGGATTTCATCCTGGGATGATAGGTCTAGGGAGGTAAGATCTATTGGGTCTTCATGTGTATGAGGACCGGAAACTACTTTTCCTTTCTTTTCCATACTCCTTGTGGTTCTTTTATAAGGGGGTAATGGATAAGAGGTTCTTACAAGCTTCCTTTTCTTCTTATTTGTTTGTGGAATGGTTATAGGAGACTGTTCTATAGACTATTCATCTCTACTCTTCTCTTTCTTCAAGGATTTTGATGTATGACCCCTCTCCTCAAGCACTACCGCTGAGATCTCCTCTATTAATTTGGATTTACATTTTGATTCTTGGCTTTTAAGAGTATTATTATCTGAGGAAGAGGGCCTTACTTGTTTACCAACATACTCCGGAGGATGATGGGGTTGCCTTGCTCTTTTTCTCCATAGGTTCCTTATTTTTATCTGGAGCAGGCTGGGCTTCTTCTACAAGTTCATTTTCTGTGGAAAGGTGTTGAGTGATGAGGGTTTTCCAACTAAACCCTCACTTCCTAATATCATGTATAACTAGCATTTTGATAAGACCTTGATGATAAATGCTAATCTTCTCAGTTTTGGAGAGGTATTTGACACCTCTTACCATCTTGTTCAGGCTCATCCATAAAAACTATGGGAATTCAATTTCAGTGTCTCCTTCAAAGTGCAACAGAAGCCTAAGATGATATAAGAAAGTCACAACATACCTTCCCTCACAAGTGAGGAATCATTGAAGACTAGTAAGCATTGGATGATATTCTTCTTTGATGTAGTTTCTGGAAATCCCCTTTTTCCAATCAGGGTGTTGATGGTCTTCCTTCAGAAATCGTTGGCACATTTCTTTATCGATTCATACTCCTTTGAAATACTTGGCTCCTCTATTGGGTAATCTCGTGGCTTCTCTTAAGTTTGCTTCATTGATAGTTAGTTTTAGGTTGCCTATGTGAACAATCTCTCCATTGTAACCCGAAATAAATGCATGTGATACCTTCTCATGACAACCTATGAATTTATCTAAAAATAGCATCCATCCCACTCTAGCATACTTATCTCTACTTAGCTGGAACACCTCGATCTCCCTATAAATATGGAAGAACAATTCATGTCTACTTACAACCATTTTTATAAACCGTAAGTGAAAGCCAGGTTGTAGCACAAGGGTTTAGTTAGTTGTTAGCGTGAGGGTTTGGTACCGGATTTCGCAGAGAGGATAAGTCTCTGAAAATGGAGATATGGGTAACATTCGGAGAAATGGGCTTCAATAATTCGAATGGTGAGTTTAAATGAAGATGTTGCGAAGAAAAAATAAGAGAATATGAGGCTCATCCTGATGGCTTTGCCACCCAGATAAGCCATTTAATTTATGCCCATTAGTGCAATGATGGGGATAAGATGTTTGGTATCAAGGCATCATTGTTGTTTGGGATTGGCGATTGGACCCGTAAGTGGTGAATTTTAGTGTTGAATAGTGCGAGATAGATTCATGATGGTTTAAGGATGAAGCATGTTCTTGGTTTTAGGGTCGTGGCTCATCATTGTTGGAAATGCTTATTTCAGTTCATCCCCACATTTACACATTTGATGTTATTTTGTCCTCCCACATCTTTTCAAACGCTTATGTGGTGAGGGAATTAATTAAGGTGAATGGTTTTAATACTAAGGTGAATGGTTTTAATACTAGGTGAATGGTTTTAATACTAAGGTCATAAGATCTAGTATACATTTTCATGCCTTTTGTAGTTTTATAAGAAAAGGAAAATAAATAATACCATGTTACCATTGCTTTTACCATTATATAACCAATACCAATAGCATATGCAACTACTTTTGTATTTGAATCTTGCAGATTGTTAGAGTTCATCTTTTTAGGCTGGAGTTTTCTGGATGCTTGGTACTATAATTTCTTGTACTTTATGAATACTTCTTTATTATGTGCTTGTTTTGAGTTTCTTCTTTTGTGTCTAGTTCTGCATGGTTGTATGGTGAACAGGTTGATCTCTGAGTCTGAAAAAGATTCTTGATAGGGGCTCTTTGACCCTCCCCCATGCCAAGGATGTTTCATATCCTTATGAAAAAAGGCCCAACACACTGTTCATAAATGGAAGAAAATTGATAAGAGATGAGAAACCAAATCAAATTCCAAAAAGTACATTTATTACCTAGCATTTGATCCCATGCTTTTTAAAAAAATTGAAATTGCCTTTCTTATGATGACTTATTGACAAGGACAACATTCAGCAATGAAAATAGGGAGTTTTTTATATTTTGCCTGAAGAATAGATCCAACCTAAATTGCTTCAGAGATTTACTATCATTGGATGTTATAGATAAATTTCACAGTATAAGTAGATTAGACTCCCTAGTCAAGGCATCACTCTTAAGAAGTTTCCTTCTTAGATAATGTAGGCTTTGGATGTCAGACCAGTAAAGTTGACTTAGGGTAATTCTCAAATGGATATTTGCTTGTAGTATTTAGTTTGTTAATCTGGATTTTTATCTTATAAGTGTCAATAGTGACCTTTGTTTGTAGTATTCATCTTTTATGACAAAAGTGAATTTTTTAATCAAACAAGTATAAATGAGACATTTCTCAACTAGAACCCACTGCTAACAAGCCTGTTTAGTACTCCAGTGGGGTAGTGTTGACGGGCGAAAATGACCGTCCGTCAACTGGGAGAGTGGAACCGGTCCGGGGTTGTCTAAATAACCCAAGCCGTTTGGAATGGACCACCCTGACGAGTTTAACAGCTCCGTTGGCCGCTCTAAGGTCTTCAATGAAAACCAAAGAGAGAATTGATCTGAGCTAAGTAATCTAACTAAACTAATAAACAAATTAAACTATAACTAAATACAAGAAACTAACTAAAAGAAAGGAAACTAGAAACTAATAAAACAAAGAAAAGAACTAATATACTAATCTAAATAAAAAAAACTACTAAATGAACTAAAACTAAGTACAACTACTCTAACTATTATATATAAACTACTAATTACTCTTGTAATAACTCAAATCAACTATCTAATTATCAGCTGCAATATCACTTATTCACAAATGTACATTATAAACAACCTACAGATTTGATTAAAACCTGCAAAACTCAATTGATTACTGCCCTAAGACAGCAAGGTATGTTCTTTTTTATTTTTTGTATTTTATGAAAAAGAAATAAACTACTGAAATTAAACAATCTAATATATTTTACTGAAATAGAACAATCTAATATAAATCTAATTAAAATTATATCTAAATTAAACTACTTAATGAAAACAATAAAACAAAACTAGTTAACCTGGAAACACTCCTAGTCTGCCCTGCGTATGATGACTTCTTAAGCTGGTTGGAGGAAGAAATTCACACCATTTAGTCCTTAAGATTCTCGAAAACGATCAGCAATGCTACTCCTTGAAGTGTTATACAGGACAAACAAGACATAAAATAAAATCATAACAATCTTCTGATGATAAATCTTTGCAATAAGGGAAACCTATTATGCAGAAAACTTATATTTAACAATTCAATTTATAAAGAAGACAAAGCTATCATTCACAAACTGAATCAACAACTGTTATGTCTTTTATCTATTTGGAAGCAACAAGATATGTATATCAGTAAAGAAATTATATCATTTGCATTTGATTTAGATAGCAAAGTAATACTAAACCATAAACAAGATGATATACAAAACCAGAAACAAAGTGTTGATATATTGAAAAGCAAAAGCTATGACAAAACATCAATTCTGCTCCAGTTTGAATCATAATTACATATCCTTGTTCTCCCACAATTGAGGATGAAAATTATTACAAAAACCATAGGTTTATATAGGTTTCTTCACAAGGTAAAACATCCTTGTGAATAATAGCAATTTGTTTTACATAATCTGGGAAAAATCCCAAAATCACCTAAACTAAGGAAATAAATGCAAGTCAAATCTGTAGATCATCCCCTAACTGCTCATGATATCTATTGCCAATTCGAATTTGCCTGCAATAGAAGACAAAGATCAAATTAGAAGGATATTTTATTAGGAAAATAATAAAAAATTGATTTTACAGACTCAGCTACAGAATCATCTGATTCTGTAGCTAGTCAAAAATAGCAAACATGACCAGATCTCAATCAAATAAAATCTTAAAAGAAATCAAATCCAATTTAATTTTTTTTTCCTCATTCAAAATGAATTACTAATAATTCAAGCAAATTCCTCATTTCAAATTGAAAAAGAATACAATCGGGATAGGGCAAGAATGCTCTGTTTTTCAGTTATGACAAGATCGGGGCAAATAATAATCATACTGTTTCGTATCCAAATGCAATTACAAGCCAACCATATGATGTAATCCAAAATAGATATGATCATAATCGATCCTTATCACAATTGATTGGTTACAGCTGTGTCAAAATCATATCGTTTTATTCAATTGTAAAAAATGAACAGGCTGTTGTAATTACGGAGAATATCCATTAAAATTTGTTATAGAATATGGTTGCTGAGTATCGCATGGTGAACAAACATGACAAAAACAATGATCATAACCATTGTTAACTCATTATAGTCATAGCAATAAATCGATATCGTTCAAATAAACGCAAAGATAGGTAAATTGTTTTAGACTGAATGAGTAACGATCAAATGCATTTCGTTATTGATCACCACACAGTCAACCGACAGGGTCTTGACAGAGTCAACATAATCCATAATATAAACCAGGAAAATAACCAAAATGAATATGACTGAGTTTAATTATAGACACAAATCATAAGACTGGATACGATCAATTTCATTCCCCAAATCGAAATCAAACGATATGTTTGTTACAATCGAATGCAGTTTAAATCGTAACAGCCACTATTTATATCCATTCGAAATTTGATTATGTAACAAATGATATACGAACTAGTTCGAGCATAGAATATACAATCACAACAACTAACCAATTTGCCCATCATATCGTATAGGATATAACCAAATCGAACAGAGATATTGACTGTGTTCTAAAAATAGAAATGATATCCACAATCCTTAATAACAGAGTATTCAAATCAAATCATGATCAATCAAATTAAATCTAATCAAAATCAATCCAAAAATTAATAATCAAAATTATATACAACAAATGCGTGACAGAGCAGGTTAACAATGTACACAGAATTTATGATCATGCCATATATATGAGTGAAAGTTATACCAGTGCGGTTGCTGAGGCTAAGTCAATTTCGAATTGACAATTGTTGTAGCCCACTCGACATTCTTGAACAGGATTGAACCAGTAGTTCGTTGCTTTTTGTTCGAGGGTTGCATCTTTGCATTATGACGAGTGAGCTTTGCCACTTGGTTTTCCAAATCATGGATTCTAGATTGCAACATCGGTACATCCAAGTAGTACCTCTCCAACCATAACCCACGCTAATCGCAAGGTGGAACAACAGGTTGAACAGACGGGGGCTTCGATGATTCACTGAGGGTTCCTTGAGGTGGTTTAATACCAGGAAAATTAGGATCCTCCCGCAGATAGGGTGGCAAATTCTTGACAAAGTCGTGAGGAGGTTTGTCACACAAGCCTTCCGAGTAAGGATACTCATCAGTGAGAAAACGTTCAATCTCTGAATCAGAGTCTTCGCTGACCACGATAGGCTCTGATTTGGCAAGGGGGTTAGGCTTATTTCTCACCACGCGAGATATTAACCTAGCATTTTTCTTCCCTTTAGAATTAGCATCAGTTTTAGCTTTAAGTTGTTTGGCTGTGGGCTTATCAATTTCAACCTGTTTAGTTACAGCCATAGGCACGTTCGTAGATGGGTCGGGTAGAGGCTTGGGTAGCAAAACACTGTAGGGTACAGGGGTAGGCTTGCTTTCGGTCACCATAGGCTTATCAACCTGTGGTGGGTTGGATTCTTCAAAGCTATTATGACTGAGAAAATTACCCCAACTGTCACAACGTAAACCCAACTCATAAACGATAATCATTTTAATTAACCCCAAATGGAAGAGACTGGTATCGGCCTGGCAGCGTTTGTATCTCTTTGCCATTTTAAACAGACTTCTATGAAGGTAGTGAGGTACATTGAGTTCAAAACCCATAAAGACCATCAATAGACGAAGGTGAAAAAAGAAAACAAACCCGTACCTGCCCTCGCAAGTAATGAATTGCTTGATTATCATTAGCAGGTCGTGCCAGTGTTGTTTTAACATTTTTGCAGGCCATCCTTTGTCGCAGGGTTTCACCATTCGAGATTGGAATAGCAATGTCCACGGGACATCTCCCAACTTACAATTTTTAGACCACCTCTGTCCTGTAGCGGGCAGACTGATTGCCGAGATAAGAAAATGCTCATTAATCTCCAGTTGCACATCCCCGATTTTGGCTCGGTAGCCATCGAATGACAAAGCAAATTGTCGAGCCACGATAAGGTTATAGCCATCGAATTTCCTTATGAACGAGAGCCACCCGAATTCTTCCAGGTCGCTATAAGCGCCATCAAACATAAGCAGTGCTTGGCAACCGTTAGGCTCTGCCCTTACGACAGGAGCCATGGCTTCTGTGCATGGTAGGGTTTGAACCGAACAAAACAATGCATAGGGTCGAAAAACGATAGGGCTTAACAGCTTCAGCGCTCAAAGAGGCAAGGATTAATTACATGTGTGCGAAGGTGGTGGGATTACCACCGCCATGCAGTGTATTAATAACTGAGTACAATTCTATTCCATCCATAATCATAATCGTTTAAACCATATGTATCGGCCAACCAAATAGGTGTACAACCATATCAACGTGCCATCCAACAAATGTAGAATTAACACCATATGTTATAATCATGCGCCAAGTGTATAGTTCAATCCGACATTAACCAACGATCCATCGTATCAATCATATTAACAAACACTTAGACCAATGTTAATCCAATCGTGCCAATGTATAGTTCGAAACTATGATCATTCAATGTAAAATCAAACTCCCATAATAATGCACCAAGCAACGATTCAAACTATAAAATTGAAATCCAAAAGATTAATCAATGTGCCTTTGTAAAACTCAAACCATTGCCACTTCATACCAAATCAAACTTATAACATTGCCAATGCATTTGTTGCATATTCAAATGTTTATATTTCAAAGTTTTTAGAACATTGCAACAAAAGACCTCATATAATCAATAAGTCAAGAGCTCATAGCAATAAGGATCAAAGCATATAAGACCAAAATCAATCATGACCTTTATAGAATCAAATGTAACCAGTAAATCTTCATGCTCAATAGCTTATTAATCGAATAGATCCAAATGCGCAATCAAGGTAAGAGTAGGCCAAGAGACATAGTTTGAAAGAACCTTTTGCAGTCATGTGATAAACCAATGGTCAATTGTCTTTCAGAAAAATTAATAAAAGATGACGACAGTCCAGACAACGAAAGAGGTGAATTCACACTTTCAGTTGTGAAAACTGAAACGAAACCAAATTGTAATTGTCGCAAAAAATGAAATAAATGTCTAGTTGCACAATGCGATGATGATTTGTCGTTTAGAAGACAAGAGGTTTAGGCATCTTTTTTAGAGCAATTAAAAAAAATGAATTGGATGCCAATAGGTAGTTGTGTTAATTAGTGAGAGACATACCTTCCCTAGGAAGAATGCCCCATTGCCAACAGGCATGTTCAATACCCTGATGGGTTTGCCTAGTCATACCACAGACTGGTACCCGCTGCCATCAGACCTGTTCAGTATCCCGACGGGTTAATCTCTTAAACCCTTTTTCCATCAGAGGCTTCTTGTCCATCGTCACCAATTTTAGTTTTTGTTAAATAATGCTTTTGCATGGTGACAGGGGAGGCTGGTCTGAAAACCCTTTTACAGGTTGGGATGGTATTGGGTTAGAAGGTATATTATCTTATTTGAATGTCTTTAAAGATTTGTCTGAAGGAAAAATAAACTTATGTATGCATATTTTTAGAATGATCCAGATGTATGATTTGTCTAAGTTTATGCATAAGAGAATGAACTAAAGTTACCTTAGGGTACTGATACATATTTTTCCATAAAACATTTCCTAGTGTGCCCATGATAGAGACTGTTCATATACTAATATGCTACTTTTTAATAAGGATAATCCAATGATTACTGTCGAAGTCTAGTTAGGGCGAAATCGTTACTTATAGACTAATATACTTATATCCCTTTAATCATGCTGAAATACTGGATAAAGGCAACCTATATACTTTGAATCAGATTAAGCATGGTTCCTTTAACATAGGTAAATATTATGTCTTCTTTGTCAAGCAACAGAACCAAAAGAAATTAAAAATACTTCCCTTTAGTCAGCAATAGAACCAAAAGAAATTACAAATACTTTCCTTTAGTCAGCAACATAACCAAAATAAATTACAAATACTTTTCATTAGTCAGCAACAGAACCAAAAGAAATTAAAAATACTTCCCTTTAGTCATCAACAGAACCAAAGGAAATTATTGCTTCATAAGGGCTTCCATTTGATGTTGCATTCGGCTCCTTGGTTCCATCTTAAGGAGTTATTGCATGGCTTGAAATAAGTATAACATTATTTTTCAATTAGGCGATGTGTCCTGATAGTACCGTATGAGAACAAACTTCTGGTACCGGGCCAACGCAGGACTGTTGGTACCAAGCCAGAGCATAATTTCTTTGTACCGGTTCAACACTGTTGGTACCAGACCAGAACAAAGTATTGTTGATGCCTGCAACTGATGTTTTAGCAAGTTTGTGAAAGATCAAATAAATTATAGAAATCGACTAACAAAAATAAAATGTGAAATTAAAACAAAGGAGGTAAGAATCCATTATTATCTTCAACTTATTAACAAAACACAATCCACACCTATGTACAAAAGTTTTTAAAAGGTAAATCAATCAATCAATGTGGATCAATAGGAAAATCTCCTTCATTAATGATCACCTACATATCTGAATTTTGTAGCACACGTGTCAGAAACTCCTCTTTTGACAGGGGTTTTTTAATAAATTCTCAATCGGTTCCCATTCACTAGTAGGGGTGTCTAATGTTCATCAATTTTCTTTATTCTGATTGAACCATTATCATAGACAGTGCAATTTCATAAGGTCCTAACCAATGAGTAGTTAACTTTCCTTTGAAGTTCTTGAACCTGTTGTCATACAACAAGACCCAATCTCTCGATTGAAAATGTTTCTTTTTAAGATACTTGTCATGCCATTTTGTTATCTACTCTTGTATGAGGGTGGTTCTTTGAAGTTTTTCCTACTTGATTTCATCCAACTCATTAAGTTGCAAGATCCTTTATTGTTGAGCTTCATCTAAGTTCATGCCAACTTGTATAGCAGTTCTGAAGGTTTTGATCTGGAATTCTATGGGGAGAAGCACCTGCTTCCCATACACCAATTTGTAAGGTGTATGTCCTATTGTATTCCTCTAGGTGATTCTATAAGCCCATAAGGATTCTAGTAATATGTTAGCCCAATCCTTTTGGTGTAGCTATTTTGTTTTGGTAAGAATGGACTCAATGAATTTGTTGGTGGATTTTACTTGTCCATTCACCTGTGGATGATAAGGTGTATATTTTTTGTTCTTGATATGGTATTGTTCTGTAACTGATTTGACTAGATGAGAGGTGAATTGAGTCCTCTGACCAGTCACAATTTATCGAGGTACAACAAATCTAGTAAATATGTCATTAAAAAGGAAATCTACCACTGATTGTTCACTTGCGGCTGGTAAGGCTTTTGCTTCAACCCGCTTAGTCACATAGTCAGTACATACAAGTATATAATTTTTCTTCTTAGATGCAGGGTTAATGGGCCCTAAAAAATCTAATGTCCATTTCTCAAAAGGCTCAATGACTACTTGGGATTGAAGTGGCATTTGGTCTCGTGCAGTGGGCTTACCCATTCATTGGCATTCATTGCAATTGGATACATAAGTTATGGCATCTTTGAAAATATTAGGCCAATAATATCCAGATTGCATAACTTTATAAGCGGTCCTTTTGTCATCAAAGTGGCCTCCACAAGGACCATCATGGCAAGCTTGCAGAATATCATGGATTTCATCTTCCCTTACACATCTCCTTATTACCAAATCTGGTCCTGTTTTGTAAAGACAATCGTCATGCCACATGTAGTTTTCACTTAGGTGAATTACTTTCTTTTTTCTCTAGGAGACAATTTATGAGGCATCTTCCCTGTTACAATATAGTTAGCTACATCTGCATACCAAGGAGTAAATGTAGAAATAGAAAATAAATTTTCATCATGAAAGGTATCATCTATTGGTGCATTATCTCCTAGATGAATCATTCTAGATAAGAAATCAGCCACAAGAAAATCCTTACCGGGTCTATCAATAATATTGATGTTAAACTCTTGTAATAATAACAACCATCTTGTAACCCTAGGGTTAATTACTAGTTTGTTCATTAGGAATTTGATGGCTGAATGATCAGTGTGTACAAAAGCTTGATATCATGTAATGTAGTGTCTAAATTTATTGATAGCATGGACTACAACTACCAATTCTTTATCTGTGACCGTATAATTAACTTCTGTTGGGGAAAGATTTTTACTGACAAAGTAAATAGCATAAGGCAATAGACTTTCCCTTTGTCCAAGAACTTCCCCTGGGGCTGTGTCTGAGGCATCGGTACAGATATGAAAAGGAAGGGACCAATTTGGTCCTCTTATTATAGGATTACTTGACAATTTATGTTTTAGAATTTCAAAATATACTTGGCATTCATCATTCCAATTAAATTCAACTTCTTTAGATAATAATTTAAATAAGGGAATAGCTAAGCTTGTAAAATTCAGAATGAATCTTCTATATTAGCCAACATGTCCTAAAAAGCTGCGAACTTCCTTTTGTGAGGAAGGTATTTTGATTTGTGTGATGATGTGAATCTATGCTAGATCAACTCTCATTCCAGAACCAAAGATGTGATGTCCCAAAACAATACCTTCAGTGAGAATCATCTTTGAATTTTCATTACTTAGGGAAAGATTAGTTTCTTTACACCTATTCAATACTTTTTCTAGATTGATCAAAGATTCCTAGAAGTCATTTCCATGGACTGTAAATTCATCCATGTAGACTTCTACGCAATCATTGGTCAAGTCAGAGAAAATGGCTAGGAAATCCCTTTGAAAAGTGGTTGGGGCATTACAAAGTCCAAAAGGAAGAACCCTATAAGAATAGGTTCCCCATGGGTAGGTAAAAGTGGTCTTCTCCTGGTCTTCGGGTGCTATTTGTATTTGGTTATAACCACTAAACCCATCTAGGAATGAAAAATACTTCTTTATGGACAAGGTATCCAACACCTGATCAATGAATGGTAAGGGAAAGTAATCCCTATGGGTGTCTTTTTTCAACTCCCTAAATTCTACACATATTCTCCACTTTCTGTTTTTCTTGGGAACTATGACAAGTGGAGACACCCATTGACTATCTGAAATGGGGCATCTGAGATTGACTTGAAGGAGTTTTTGGAATTCCTCTTTTACAGTGTCTTTGATGGTTGGATTCATCCTCCGTTGAGGTTGTCTAACTAGTCTGATTTGTTCATTAGTGTAGATATGATGTGTGCATGTGTCAGGGTGAATGCCTTTCATGTCTGCATAATCCCATGCAAAGGCATCAAACTATCTTCAGAGCATTTCAATTACTTGTATCTTTTGTTCTGGTTCCAAACTAGAGTTGATATACAAAGGTTTTCCTGGGCTAATCTCAACAAGTTCAGTACTTTCTTCCTTCTATGAGGAATCTGGTGATAAGGTATATAATTGAGTGATATAAGGGTGCCAAGTTTGTTGGAATTCGGAACTGAAAATGTGTGACAATTCTGCAAAAGACCTAGGATATTCAATGCAGTTTGTATCAGCCAAAAATAAACTTAAGACTTGTTCATCTGATTGTTATTGTATACCTTTTGACTTGTTCAAGTGTTAACAGTGGTCGGATGCAATCTTCCTCTCCATAAGGTTTTTCTAGCCAAATACGTATCTCTTGTGTCAGTTGGGTAGGAGAGAAGAGAACAAGCTTTTGGCTATGTGTGCCATTGGATATATTCATCTCGCCAAACCAATAGTTGATAAAGGCACCTGTTGTGGCCATCCAACGATGGCCAAGAACCATAGGGTGTCCTGGTTTGGAGGATGATTTAGAATAGATGAATAGGAATTCTACTGGATATTCCCAAGAAGCTAGTGTAACTGTGACATCATCTAAACTTCCTGCAGGGCTAATGACTGACTTATCTGCCAATTCTCTCATGGTTTGGGTTGGTCCTAATTGGTTGATTTGGAGCTTTTTCATAGTGTCAAAATGTATTACATTAATTTTTTCACCCAAATCAATGAGTGTGTTTGGTAAGGAAATACCATTAATTTCAACAGTGAATACTGGATTCCCAAGGTCATTATATTTATATGGCATTTCAGAAAGAAATTCAGATAATTGTCCTACTACCTGAACAAGAGGAGGTTCCTTCTTCTTCCTTCCTGGTTTCTTAAGTCAAGGATCCCTTATGATTTTGGCATATATGGGGATATATTTGATGGCTTGCAATAGAGGTATTTTTATACATATATTTCGTGACTCATCCTCTATGTCTTTGTGAAAGGGTGGGTCAGGTTTCTTCACTAATAGTCTTTCAAGGTAGGGTGGAAGATTAACTTGTTGAGGTACTCCTACGGACTGAGAAGTGGTTGGAATATGAAGGAAACTCACTCCTTCTTCAGGGGTGGTTTGAGTGTTTTCTTGTTCAAAATGATTATCATTTTCTTCTTGAATCATTACTCCAAAATTTGATTGATTTACAGCTTTCCCGGATCTTAATTGAATTTCATAGGTGGGAAAAGTTTATATCTCTTCATTTTGCACAGAGTGGGTGGGTCGATTATTAGGGTTAGGAATTGAATGGGCAAGGATTGTTGTTGGTCTAAGAGGATTGTGGGCAGCTTGGTTTTGTGGCTGTTGATTAGCATTTATAGGTGCGTTTTGCTGCTGGTTAGGGTTCAAGGGTATTGTGAATTGTTGTTGTATAGGAGGTGGAAGTAAAGATTGCATCTGAGGTGGGTTAAATCCAAGTAGTAATTGGGAAATTTTTGCGGGATACTATGGATATGTAGGGTAAGAGGGATTCCCATACACAGCCCCCCTCGAATCTTGTTGCCAAGGTTGATTTTAATCTTGCTGAGGTGTCCATTGGGAATAGGGCATTGGAGGAGGACCCCATTGTTTTTGTTGGTATTTTGTATTAGGGTCATAAAATGCATTAGGGTTTTGTGCTCTCCAAGGCCTTCTAGAGGGGTATGGTTGTTCTTGCGAGACTACCCCTCCCCTATACATGGCTTGCAACTCAAGCAAAGTTGGACACTCAGATGTGGGGTGCTCTAGTGTACATAAGACACAGACTTCTATGACATTTAATGGGAATTCTTTCTCAGGGTGCTTCTTTCGACATTTAGGACAAAAGATTGCAAAAATAGCCTATCCTTCTTGTTTCCTTTTCAGTTTTAGAGTATCTATTTGGTTACTGATTGTGCTCAAGATGTCTATTTCAAAGTTCTCCAATAAGTTTCCTAACTTAATTCTGGTGACAGTCCCTAAGATTTGTCTTGAATTTATGCTAAAAGAATCTTTTGGTTCTTTGCCTATTTTAGCTTGTCCCCTTGAGTATCTTTTACAATAATCTACAATTTCTGCAAAGGGTTTTTGGTGCACATCTCCTGAACTTAACAAATTTAAAACTTTTATGCAATCATCTCTAAGACCTTTCAAAAATACAATTCTTACTACAGTTGGGTCTGTGGTGAATAATTTCGATTTCTGATAATTGTATAAGAACCTTTCTAAGTAGTCTTCAAGGATTTCATCTTCTGTTTGCTGCATTTTGAAAATGTCATTTTTAGCATTATCCTTACAACAGTCTTGGTATTTTCGTAAAAATGTTTCTTTCATATGATCCCAAGAGAGAATTGTATTTTCTCTTAAGCTCATGAACCATCTCAAGGGTGAGTCTTTTATTGTGGCTGGAAAGAGCTTAAGTTTTTGGGCATCATCTGAGTAATTATAGATTCTACATAATATGTCAAACTTGAATAAAAATAATTCTATATCTTCAGTGGACATACCTCTGAAAATGGGTAATGATGATAGTGGGATATTTTCATGTTGATGTTTATGGAAATATCTAAGATTGGAAACCCGAAGGTCTTAGTCTCAGCAGTTTCATTTTCATTTCCTTCTTCTTCTTCCATTTTTCTAGGCGCTCCTCCTCCACTTATAGATGGTTCAGAAACTGGATTTTGTGTGTCTTCTAAATGTTTAGTTCCTTCAGCAGACTCACATTCTATCTTCCCTAGTGTCGATTCCTCAGTTCTAGGTTCCTCTTCTGGAGCCTCACTGGCTCCCCTTGAACTCCCTCCTGGTGGAATTTTTCCTGCTCCAATGTCATTTGAATTAGTGGGGGGGTTTGTTTTTGAATCTTTAGAGCTTATAAATCTACCCTTATTATCTCTATATCTATGCATAAAAATAAAAAATTGATACTTAACTCAATTGAAATCCTAATTCTATATAGAAGGTAAGAAGGCAACCTGGCTTCAGAGAACCCCACTCTAGTGGCCGTGTGTCTCTTCAGTCACGTCTTAAATGTTTTATCCTCCTCCCTCAAGCAGCCTTTAAAATTATTCAAAAACTTATAGAAGCAATCTAGGATGAAATCACTTTCCTACTGTTTGCAACTCCCTGACAACGATGCCAAAATGTTGTGTTGCTTATATGATTAGTATAATGCACTCATTAATTATTAGTCTGGGATTCGTAATCAACAAAGTTACAAGATACCAGTAAGAGAGGTAATTCTAATGTCGCGAGTATAGAAATAATCTGAATTGAGAAACAAATTGAAACACACTTTGGTTTCCTTTCACAGAGAAGCTATCTACTCCATTGGGGTACATGAAAATATGAGATGGAGTTCTTTGAAAGATCAACTCTGTTATTTGACCTAGAAATATAACCATGCAATCACACTTCTGAAAATGGAATCACACATCAATCATCAAGGCATAGCTTGGGTAGTTCAATAGCTAGTATATTGAGTATGTTGTGGTTCACAATATGCTATTGTGAACTTCACTAGTTCTTTTCCAATTATGTTTGACTACTTCTTCCAACACCCATGTCCATTAGCCAAAGTCAAATTCATAAGAATAGAAACATAGCATATGCAAAATAGAGTAAATAAAGATCCCTAAGCAATCATAATCAAAATCCTAAACTGAAACTATACTGCTATCATCTAGAAGCTTTATCTAGTTTAACAGTTATACTATTGAAATAAAATGTTAACACTACTCTATAAGGATGATGACCTTTGTTGGGCAGTGGGCCCTTGCCACTTCAAAAGGTCAGCCAATAGAGTCTACAGTAAGTTTGCCTTTAATCCACACATCACTCTTACTCAAAACATGAAACTATACTAACAACTCAACTCACATTCATTCATAATTGATCAAGACATGGGAATAAATGAAATTCTTCTATTAAAATTCAATCTCAAGAGATGTTCTAGAATATGTAACGTTGTTTCATATGCTAAAATATGTTATCTCTCTACCACTTCCACCATCCTTGCCATGAATATTTAAATAGTCTTAGTCGTGAAACACAAGGAGGTGAAATCTTTTGTAAATCAGAAATTGTCAAATTTATATATTCGGTTACATATTTTAAGCTTCATCCTCATGACACGAAGTGTATGAGGATGAAGCAATAAAAAAACTAGCTTAATATAGTCTTGCTAGAATTTGATGATTTCATAAACACTCAACAATGATCTTGGGCATGATCTGGAGCCAATCTTAGCATACTCAGTTTTCCTATATTGGTACTGGATCATGACAAGTGAGATTCAGTAGATAGTACCGGATCCGAATAGTGCGCACTTGGTTGGTACAGGAATAGAACAGTCTACGATCATTGGTACTGGATCACGACAGTGAATGGTCTGTGGGTACCAGATCTGAACAAAAGATGCGCTTGGTACCGGATTCAGACAGTGGGAAATCTAGCGGACAAGTACCGGATAGCTGAGCTAACATAGAAGTGTTGTATTTCATCCAAAGGTCAAAGGATGCACATGGCAATTTTAAACATTAGAACATGAAATATTTAGTCTCCTATCTTAATAAACTACAAAATGCATAAATCCAATTGTACTTTACTTTATTACCTTATCAGTGACTGGAGGTAGGGTTCTTTATCATTGATCCAAGTTTAGGTTGGCCAAAAAGGTATAAATGAGGAGTATAATATGGTAATGGGGATGTCAATTTGGAGGCTCAACAATCCCCATACATAACCTTTACTCAAGGAAAATATGTCTCTCTCTAGTCATGTGCCACATAGGTGTGTGTAATCATGAACAAGTATAATATCCCTCACATGATCTTAGTCATCAAACCCTTTCTGATATTCAACCTCTCAATACATCAACTACTACACAAATACAAGATCTCAACCATGTACCATAAAAACCCTTATCCATATGCCAAGAAATACAAGATGTGCCTCAATAAGAAGTATCAATGATAAATATACCAACACTGTATTTYTGTAGATCTRACTTATGCAGAAGATCCCATGTAGCCACTAGTCTCTCTAGGGAGAATCCTCAAATCTCCATTTCCATTCCTCATTAAGACATCAAAATCCAACTATTATAGAAGTAAGACATACCTTTTGAACCAATGGGGGGATATGATGTATCTCATCACTTTATACCTTCTTGGAAGCTTGATCTCAGAATCTAGAACCTCTACATCTTCATCTTCTCAAGTTTCCATGGCTTCACCAACACGTACTCACCCTATACACAGCCAGCTCAGGTATGTACTCAACCTATACACAGACATCCCATGTACATGTATGCACCCTATACATAGCTAGCCCGTGTATGTACGCACCCTATTCATAGACATCCTGCGTACATGTACTCACCCTATACACAGACAACTCACGTACACCTCAGAAAACAGGGTTTTTTTTCTATTCGCTGTAATTCTGAGAATTTTGTCGTCAACCCTTTGTGCTACCTCAGATGCTTGCCACTTCAAACATATCCACAAGTATTTACAATAGGATTTACACAAGAAAATAGATATACAATATGTACAAGTGTGTCTTTAATGAGTGAGCTTTGCCTCTTATTTATATCTTCATGTATCCTTACACTTTCCTTATTTTAGGGCTTCTTCATTTAAAAAAAAAACTTATGCAAGGCACTTTGACCCTTGGGGGATTATATAAGACTTATGAGGGGTTTTCCAAATTCATATGGTCATAACTCTCTAACCGTGAGGATTTATGTGATGTTCCACATACCACTGAAAATGGCATGGAAAGCACTATCCATCTAGGATAGTTTCACTAACAAATTCACTATCCTTCATATCATTATTCCACAATTAAGCATGGGTTCTCTCTCTCCCCAAATATTCTTCCCGTGAGGTCTTTCAACATAAGGGGACCACTTTGGATTTCATCCATATTTACTTCTTATCAAACACGACAAGACAATAATGATTCATCTTTACATCAAACAATCTAGGGTCCATTACCCAAACCTTTCTCCTACTGGGATTTCTTCAAGGGTTGACATCAATCACAACCAACCTTAATCAACAATATCCCCCTTTGGCATTGATGGCAACACTCTGATGCAATACTAAAATCATATCACTCATGCTCCCCCTGGAACCATGCTTCTGTCCTCTGCATATGATAAATATACTCCCCCTAGAACCATGCCTCTGTCCTCTACATCTGATAAATCTCTCCCCCTTTGTCATCAATGGAAAAGGTATCTATCCATCAGGGGTTTCTCCCCCTGAATGAACTGTCCTCTTGTGGTGATTTCATGTGTACATCTAAGACATATAAGATAAACATTCAAAAAGCATTCATTTTGGAGTAGAAGTAACTCCAAGTCTTTGGAGAATATATTCAAAGGCTTCCCGTGGAAGTGGTTTTGTAAATATGTCTGCCACTTGTTATTTTGTGCCCACATACGCAACTTTGATGTTCTTTTTTTGCAACCTACTCCCATAGAAAGTGATACTTGATTGGAATGTTCTTCGTCTTAGAGTGCATCACCAGGTTCTTTGAGATACTTATGGCTCTTGTATTATCACAATAGATTGGAATGGGCTCATCATACTCAACCTATATATTTGTTAGAGTTTGTTTCATCCATGTTATCGCTCAGTTTGTAGGATAGGTCAAGTAGCTTGAAAGGAAAATTCAAACTGCCGTAACAGGAGCTTCCCCACCCACTATCACTTCGATGGGGAGATCTTTCTATTCAGGGTGGCTAATCCCAAGGGAGACGTCCCTAGTAATCTGGGGTATTGAAAGGAAAAGGATCAAGGGTTCAAGGCTCAAAGGTTAAAATAAGCTTTCCCTTCACAGATTACTGCCAAGAAGATAGTCAAAAGAAGGTATTCCACAAAATATGGCACATGTTTGCGAGATAAGAAGATAATAAAGATAAAATATGCCACAGTGGTTAGTACTTCAATTGTAAATGACTATCAATATGAAATACATATTAGCAATAAATTAAAGTAATTATTGACGAAGTCAATGATTGCAATAAAGACTATGGCTTAAAATATTACTTCTTCAATAAATACAGAATGATACTAGCATTCAATGTATGATATCAATCCTTGAATTATCAAAATGCATTAAATATCACAAATATGCTCATATATATATTGTTGTTGCGTCAAGCCTGCTAAGGGTGACGTCAGCCCTATCCTAGGTTAGTTTAGCTAGACAATAAAGTGGATGTTTTGCTAATTAGGCCAATGAAAATAATCTACACATCAATGCCAATTGCTAGATGACAAAGCCACAACGTTTTATACCAAACAAGAGATCAAAATAGGCATGACGTCACTAGCTAGTTAGGGTTAGTTAGGTCACTAAGGTTAGTTAGGGTTTCAATTTTTGAAAGTTTGAAAGATTGTTTTAACACCAAAGACTCAACGTTGCATTTATTAGACTAGTGCCTTAGGGTAAATGGAGTCAAGGAGTGAGACTAAAGGCTTGGAAGGATTGAAATTTAAGGACTAGAGGGTTAGGCTTTCTAGTGCTGCAATGGTAGGGCCACAAAGTCAAAACCCTAAGGGGAGGAGGCTCATTCCGGTGTAGCTTAAGCTAGGCCTCATGCTCCTCCCTCTTTCCTTAAAACTCTTTGGAAAAATGGCTAGCTTTAAAACATAAATCTAGGGCTGAAAAGTGTTGTTGGTGCCAAGGCTTTTCAAACCCTAAGAGTCAAACCCTAGGTGTAAAGTTAATTAGGCCTAGGACGTCTTCTTTCTTCAATTTATGTTTCAAACTAACTCAAGAAAAAGGAGAAATAGTGTAGCAATGGCTAGGCTATATTCTTCTTAATAAAATGGCTAAACAAGTTTTTATCATGGGGACATGAAGCAATGAGCTACTTGTGTGCTTGCTCCCTAGGGTTTCAATGATTAAGCATAATAATAACAATGTAACCATACATGTAATATATTAAACCTACAACCATTCAATCAAGAAGTTTTGTATGAAAAATACACTTACAAATTCATGAAGAGCTTATCAAACCCTAGTTGTAACACCTTCCAATGATAAAAACACCATGTACATGCCAAAGATAATCCTCCCAAGTGTAGCGCCTCAACTCCAAGAGCCAATAATCCAAGACAAAAGACTAAAAAGGAGATCTCTCCAAGAGAGCAAGTTGTGTTTTTGTTTTAAAATGAGAGGCAACGTCCTCTCTTTATATCATCCAAATGACCTTTAATTACAAAAATAGGCCATTAAAATAGTCGACAAGGCTGACTTAACAATATTCCATTATTTGTCACATAAAATGCTAAAATGTCAAAAGTAAGAGCTAAAAGAGAGACGTTAGGCCCCTCTGAGGGAGACGTTGGCCCTTTTTGGGCATCATCAGCATCCAGAAGGAAAAACGTTGGCCCCTCTAGGGATCCTGCAACCTGCCACATGTGCCAAATAGTCCCAACACACTGCCACATGCTCCAGAAAACGTCCATCCTTCCCTTGGTGGCGTCCTGTCCATTAAAGCCATCATCTCATCTGCAGGGGTGATCCCCCCTAGGTCGATCTCTGCCAAAGTGTCCTGATGAGGACGTCCTCCTGTCTTCTTCATGGAAGGGCTCATCATGACGTTTGTCCTGCCTCTTCCATCCCAACAACCATCTGATGGGCTCTTCAGCCCCATGGAGGTCCGATCTAATCATCTCCCCATGTGTACCGGTCCTCTGGTACCTGTCCGTCGGGTATGGTCCTGCACATCAAAGACTACGCCCTCCATGAGCTCATCAGTCCTAGAGATCATAGCAATGAAAATCATATTTCATCATTAAAATTATCAAATAAATGCATGAAATCCCTAACATATCATCTAAGAGCTCAAAGATATTACACAGATCTACTATACAAAGCTAAGGAAATCGACAAAACAACCTATTGGGCTAACACCCACAAGGGATGGAAAGTTTCCTCAAAATATCATTCAAGCCATGTTTTATGAGGTGATATGGTTTTAGGGATGTCTAGTCATAGTAAGACCAAGGGCAGGTGTTATCTGTGGGTGCCTTTGTAGGAAGCGAGCTGGACCCGTCATGGATGCATTTTTTCCAAGCCCTTTATTTCCTTTATCTTTTTTATTTATTGCTTTTCTTTCTTTCTTTTTACTTCAAGGTCTGACCAGAGGACACTTCCTTGGCTTGGTGAGTAGAGCTGACAGCGTTACCCACTGGTATCTTCACAGAGATGATAAGGTTGGCTCGTGATGAGACCCCCTTTCCTTTGGCCATGCAACCAAAGGTCACTGCCCTGGCGTGGTGACCAGATGATGGCAATGTCACACTGATGGATACCTATGAAC
>ML793906.1:14891-30710 GCA_009831015.1 Picea engelmannii
ATTCCCTCTCCCTCCAACGGAAGGTCCTTCGAATCTCTCAAGATTGTGCTTTCCTTACAAAATGAGTAGAACTGAAATAAACGGTGAAAGAACTCTGAATTAGGCTGCAGACGGATGGCTTGTCAAAAGGACTGAGCTCTGAACCTGGACAGCATAACTTTGCATGGAATTCTCTGCTGAAACAACGAGCCTTCACTGCTATTTATAACATTTTCCAGGTGGTCACGTAACTAGCTTCCGGTGTAAACATGGTGCTGTTTAGGGTTCACTTAAGCCATTAATTCACTGAATTTGCAGAACCGACCTTGATCTGGATGTCAAATCATCTCGGTGGAAGGTCCATTGGCGATCGGGAGGCCGACTTAAGCATTTAATGCGCCGTATTAGCCGATGCACGGCTTTTTCTGTGGACAGTCACGCGTCGGGCGCTTAAGCGCGCACAACACGTTCTTATCCCACGCATACGCGCGCACCTTACTAATGTGAAGTGTCTTTCAATTTTTGTATAGTTTTTGACCCTTCTGGAATGCTGTAAACTTCATTCTGTGCCATGAATGACTTCATTGTTGTGTTGATGATGCGGAGTTCTTGTCACCCTGTGTGGACAAAATTTCAGTGATAACACTTGGAAAGGTGATCCACCACCACCATTATGACTGATTTATTCCCCGATTTGGGTAAGCCTGTAATAAAGTCCATAGAGATATCCTTCCAAATAGCAGGGGGAATTGGAAGCGGTTGGAGGGTGCCTGGATATTTGACTGTTTCTCCCTTGTTGCGTTGACACACCTCACATTCAACGACAAACTTATGGATGTTCTGTTTTATATCATCCCAGAAAAAAGAACGTTTGACTCGGTCATATGTTTTGGTGAACCCTAAGTGCCCTGCTGTGGCTGTAGCATGAAGCTTAGAAAGTACCGTGGATTGGATCTTGGATTGTTTACTTAAATACAAGCGGTCTTTGTATCGAAGCTCATCCTTGAGCTGTGAGTACCCTGGGGGATCCGGAGCCTTGTTCTGCAGTTGCTGGATCAGATGCGAACTTTTGGGATCTTGAAGCCATTCTTGGCGCACAGCTTGGAGCCAATCGGGTACAATGAAGGAAAGAGAAAGAAGGGATCCTTTGTCTTCATATTTTTGGCACAGTGGATCTGCCACGACATTATCTTTTCCCTTCTTGTAAATGATCTCATAATCATATCCAAAGAGCTTAGTCACCCATTTTTGTTGCTCCTAGGAGGAAATGCGATGTTCCAGAAAGTACTTGAGGCTTTGATGGTCCATCTTAATTTGGAAGCATTGCCCCAAGAGATATGGACACCACAGCTCAACGACATGCAAAATCACCAACATTTCTTTTTCATAAATGGGTTTGCCCAGATTCCTTTTAGACAATTTCTTACTGGTGAAGGCCAAAGGTCGACCCTCTTGCATAAGGACAATGCCAATTCCTTTCCCTGAGGTGTCACATTCCAACACAAAGGTCTTTGTGAAATCGGGAAGGGACGGAACCGGAGTGGTGCACATGGCCGTCTTCAAGGTTTGAAAATCTTGAGCATATGCTAGAGTCCAAGTGAAAGAGTTCTTTTTTAGGAGATCCCTAAGAAGTGTTGCAATCTTTCTGTAGTTCTTAACAAACTTGCGATAATACCTTGTTAGGCCCAAAAATCCACGCAAGATTTTGAGAGTCTTTGGGTGAGGCCAGTCTTGCATAGCTTCAATCTTTTTTGGGTCCACCCTGATGCCATCCTTTCCCACCAGATGACCCAAGTAGTCTACTTTCGAGGCACCAAAAGCACATTTGGACTGTTTTAGGAAAAGTTGGTGCTGAGAGAGTAGTCGAAGAACTTGATCCACATGAGTTAGATGTTTTGTCCAGGTTTTTCTATAGATGAGGATATCATCAAAGAAAACTAAGACAAAATGATGGAGAAAAGGGTGGAATACATGGTTCATGAGGCTCTAGAAGGTGGAGGAGGCGTTACACAAGCCAAAGGGCATGAACCAAAACTCATAGTGGCCCTCATGAGTGTGAAAGGTGGTATTGGGAATGTCGACCTCTTTCATATGTATCTGGTGATACCCTGAGCAAAGATCAAGTTTGGTAAAGATTGGGTGCCACTCAATTCATCCAGGAGGTCATCAATGACAGGAATGGGAAATTTGTCTTTGATGGTCAGTTTGTTGAGAGAACGGAAGTCAAGACACAGTCTCCAAGAACTTTCTTTCTTCAGTACCATGATGACCGAAGACGAGTAAGGGCTCGTACTAGGAAGGATGACGCATGCAGTAAGGAGTTCTTGGACCATTTTTTCAATTTCATTTTTTTGTGCAAAGGGGTGGCGATATGGATGGATACTGTGGGGAAGGCTTCCTGGGACAAGGGGAATGAAATGATCATGAACATCGCAGGAAGGAGAGATTCCTTGGGGAGTGGAAAATACCATTTCATGTTTATAAAGGAGGGCTTGGAGGTCGTGGGGAACTGGAGGTGTCTTTGTGGCTTGTATGGTGTGGAGTTGGGCAATGACACCAAAATGACCTTTTTTGAGCAGTTTTTCCATGCGATGAGAACTAATGACCTCAGGTGAACTAGCAGTGATGCCTTGGAATTTATATTAGTGGTCTCCTTGGTTGAATTGCATGGTTAAGTTCTGAAAATCCATGAGAATGGGACCCAAATTCCTTAGCCAGTCTACACCCAACACAATGTCGCAACCGCCCATGTCAATAACAAACATATGGGATTTTAGGTGGTAGTCACCGATTTGGAGATGCACATTTAGGTGGTAGTCACCGATTTGGAGATGCACAGAGCCCGCCACATTTAATAGAACCACCATTGGCAATCATGATTTGGAAATTGTTGACAACATGGATGTAGCAATGGGTTTCTTGGGCAATGTGGTGATGAATAAAATTGTGGGTGTTGCCACTATCAACCAGAATGATGACCTTTCGGTGCTTGATGTAACCGATTAACTTGAGGGTTTGGGGGGCAGAGAAGCCAGTGAGAGCATTAAGGGAAATGATTGGTTCCACTTCGGGAGGGTCGGAGGGAGGGTTTATGTCAGTGATTTATGGTGACTCAGGCACAAGGGGAGTGTCAACATCCTCTTCCAGAATATCCTCAGAGATGGAAATAAAAATCTTTTGTTCCTTACATTTGTGGTCTGGGAAATATTTGTCATCAAAATTATAATAGAGGCCTTTGAGTTGGCATTCAACCATTTCAATCCTAGTTAATTTTTGGATCTTTAATGGGGCAGAGGGAGTAATGGGGTTTACTGGTTTAGGGCGAGGGATAAAGGAAGGCTTACGGTTTTGAGAGGAAACAAGTTGTTGTGCTTCTTTATCTTTTTTAGTAGCCTCCACCCAAGTCGTAGGTTGATCCATGAGGACATGGGCCTGAATATCCTTCTTGAGGCCACTGATAAAACACTCTCGAAAGAAAGCATCAATCATGCCCTCTGTTCGAAAAGCCAAGTGCTCAAATGCAGCTATGAAGTCTTCTATTGTTCCTAATTGCTTCAATTTTTTCAAATGACCCAAATGGTTGGTGTCAGTTTCAAAGCATTCATAAAGCTCAATCACAAATTGGGTCCAAGCAATATACCCTTGACAGGAATTTTTTCTCCATTGCCACCATTGCCAACATTCTTGATCTAGATGGAGAACACCATACCGAAGTTTGGCCAAGTCATATGTAATGTTGTAGAGAGAGAAATAATGTTCCATTTGGGTGACCCAACCAGTGGGGTTCAAGCGATCAAATTTGGTTACATCCACCCACCAAAGGTGTATGTCTCATTGAAAGTGATGGGGCTGAAAGGAATGGGAAGAAGTTTCACCTTCAGTCTTTGTTTGTGCATCAGGAAAAGAGTCATCAGTAGGGATCTTGAGTTTGGTGCAGAGTGATGCAAAGACAGATTCAAGCTGGGTGGTCAGTTTGTGTTTGACTTCCGCCATTGCAGACTGCACGGATGCATTTACAAATGCCTTTATGGTGGTATTGATGGATGTATCACTGGAACCAATAGTAGCACTGAGTTGTTGCACTTCTTGTTGAGTCTCGAGGAAACTAGATTGCAAGGTGTTGAAGCGAGACTCCATTTCTTGGCTATGGGTATGGGCCATGAGGATGGGTGAACTCAAAAGGGTGGTCGGGGTCAGAAATTTTTGAAGAAAATGATATGGATGAATGTGATAAGGGAGAAGAGATGAATCTAATGGAATAGGTCTCAAATAATGGTGAAAAAAATTCCAGATTTTTTATTTTTTATTTATTTATTTATTTTAAAGTTGCGGGGTTATACTTCAGTTTGAAGAATGTTGCAGTGCTGAAATCCCCAAATTCTTAACCAGAAATAAATGTGTATTTACTTGGCGACCCGAACACAAATTCGCGACAATATATCTTGTCAATTTAATTTGTTTATGTTTATGTTTATGTTCCCCAAGGGTTAGGTATTCAAGGGTTCTATAGACAAGGGTTTTCCCTATGTTGTAGCTCTCTGATATATGTGCGGGGTCCAACAGTAGTACTCAGCCCAATATCTCAGGGCACTAACTAAAGAGGATAGACCTTACCCTTAGCTGTACTACCTGAATACCCAGGTACTAGAGAGTATCTTCCCGAGTGTTGTTCTTGGTGACACTATAGCAGTCCGGTGGTCGATAGATTTATCTAAAGAGGGCTTAAGGAAATCTAGGTCGATCCATACACAGGTGTTTTCTGATGTGCTACCACTCGAAGGGGTACCAACAGGGGTTACAAGGGTGGCCAACAGATGTGCACTTAAGAACCACTTTTATTTCCTGCATGTATGAATCCCTCAACCACGGGTTTATGCAGGTAACGACAGATATTTGTGGCTTAAAGATGTCGGAATACGTCTCTACCCTGAAAAACAAATACCCACAATTTCTTCCAAGGAAAGTGCTTTGATACCACTTGCAAGATACCAGATCTAATAAATACACAGAACATAAATAAAATGCTAGGAATGGCAGAATAACAGTAATATAACCAGCATAATCATCCACAATAACACAAAAATAATATGAGAACAACAACTGAAATAGCACTTTGATTTAGAAATCAATGTTCACGGGCCTCTTCGAGTGGGCAACCTCTAGTCGAGCAATGCTCTATTACAATAATCTCTAAGCTAGGGTTTTCATACCCTCGACCCTTATTTATACTAAATATGTCTATTAAGACAAGCATCTAGAGGAAGATCCTTCTAGAAGAAGAAGATTCTATTAGGTCTTCTTACATCCGCCTTATTCTATTTTATTGAAAGGCCTTATTAATATTGACCTTTATTACATCCAAATACATTGATCTACCTATGTGTAGGTTAGGACCTTAACATGTATCCATGTACTTTTTGTCATTCACCCAAGCATTGTGTTGCCAAGTGTTGGAAGAGAAACAATTTGTACAGGAAATGTATTTCAACTAGGAAGGAAACGTAACATAAAGAATCAACTCCACAATGGAATAAAGAGAAGGGAAAACAGGTATGGATGCCAAAAATTCACTGCACTCATTGCAACAGGGGTGGACATCAAAAGGCTAAATGTTGGAAGCTTAATCTGGAGCTTTGTCCAAGGAAGGACAAAAGGATTATGCATGGACTCACAAGGGAAGAGACATTACCAGTGAAGCAATAGGAATACTGTGAAGGAAAGAAACCATCCACTTGGTTTTTCTAGAAGTGGATGTCACATCTTCATTGTATTTTGCTTCCATTAATGTAATCACACATGTTGAAATGATGACTTGTTATAACATCATTTTTTTACAACATAATGTTTTTTTTCTGTCCTTATAAGTATGTAATTAGTAAGTTTAATTTTGTAACCTTTTGTAGGACCAAAAGGTCTTTAGTGGGGAGGTGTGATCCAGAATTGGCTCCAGGAGCCAGATGGGGATAAAAAAGGCCTAAAAATCAAAGTGATTAGAATCTCTTGAAAATGGACGTGTGTGTAGGCCTCGATGTTATGAACCCACCATAACTTGAATGGGATCAAACGGATGTCGTATGACCAAGCTATCACATTTTTTCCATTTTTCCAAACAGGCAACAAATGATGACTATACAATTTGTACAGTGCCACGTGGCAACTGACTATACAGGTCATACGACCATACAACTAATGTGGTAGGGTATGAGGATGTTGATGTGGATAGGTATAGGTAGACCAATCAGAGTGTGACACGTGTCACCAATGCAAGGGTGACACGTGTCATTATAGTGGAAGACACCTACGCGGACAGTTGGATGAATCGAGCATTGTCATGTGGTAGTGTTGTGGCGTATGGTGCGCTGCCACATGGCCCATACATGGGCTTCCACATGGAACCCATTTATTGTTCATTGGTTGTTTTAGGAAAATTTAGTTTGGAGTCCACCAGATTTTAACCATGGACCTCCATGGGTGGTGAGCTTTCGCGTAGGTCAGGATACCAGCTCGCCTACCTGGTGGGTCTAAACCCTAAACGATGCCACTCATATTTAAAGTTTCATGGCATTTTGTTTGGGCATGGAAAGGGCCGAGGCTTGGCCCCAACCCTTAGTTTAAACCTCAACCATATGGCTACTCAAATGTGTCCAGACCCTTATACCTTGGCATGCGCAGATGTTATAACTTGGCGCATATATATGGAGCTAGTCTCGGTTCTCGTTACATGGCATATGACCTAGAGCTATCGTCTAGCGAAAATATTTGTGGAACTACCAACTGTTAGAACTTAAATCGATTAGTGCTCAGTTGGTCGGGCTAGCCCACTGACCAAGGTGCTAGACCGTGGGCCAAAAGACCAGGGCTACAACTGATAGCACGTGGAGGCTAGAACTCGAGGGAAAATGGCCATAGGTGTGACCAAGGGTAGAGAAGATATGGCCCAGCGCATGGAACAGGGCCACATGGATGTGCCTAAGTGACCAAGAGCCATAATAAAGGGTGTTTCACCTAATCTATTTTCCCAAGTGGGTTTTAAAACTATATTACATAATTTTAATGGATTTCGTTAGTATTTTTTGGAGATTTTATCCATTTTTTGGGGATCTTGGGCCCTTTTTTAGGCCATATATTTGGGATAAGTTGGGAGATGGTTTCCAACTTCAGACCTATATAAAAAATGGCTTCTTGGAGCCATGGGAGGAAATTAAGAGTAGAGAAACACTGAAGAAATGTAGAGGCAAATCCATTTTTATGCAGGGAAGCTATTGAGGAGCGCACCTTTGTGGGCCATTTATGGGAGATTTGTTCATCCGATTTGTGTGTTGTTATTTTTGATGGGTTCTTGAGATCTGGTAAACATGACCAAGTCATTTTTGTAATCCATTGACACTTGCATGATGCACATTTAAATATTTGAACATAAATAAGAAAGCCTCACCCAATGAGACAAAGGCTCGGAGATGTAGGTGAAATTGCGAAACTTCGTTATCACATTGGTGTTTATGGTTTTTTTTCCTCATGATTATGTTCATATATTTATATCTCTTTATGGTTGTCGTGTTTCACTAATAATTCTTCCTCTTTCATTCTTTTCCTAAATGGTAAATTAACTCATGCATAATAACTCAACCAATGTCGTTTAAAAGCTCCTTTCGTATCATATATGCTACAATGTCCCACATTATATTGACTTGGTTCTCAGTTATGCTTTACCCAATGGTCCAATTTATAGGCTCTCCCTTCCATAGAATGAGAGTCTTCCATATGTTCAACATAGCTCTATTAACCACGACCGTTTTTTGGTGTGCTTGGGGTTCCAACCATTATCCCCCTTTGATATATCACTTCTTGTTGCATCTTTACCGAAAGAATCCTCCCTCAATCAAACCAAGGTAGATCATCCAATAAGATTCATGGAATGGATCCAAAACCTCCACCAAAAAGTTCATGAAATCCCTCCATAGGCGAAGTAGAATAAGGATAACTACTTCAACAAGGCAAGTGACTCACAAAAGTTTATATTAAGCAACAAATTTCCCATCTCCCAAGGGAACTTGAAGCACTGAATACAATTTATTCCTAAGGGGGGAGGATTGATTTAGGTGGATCTTGATGGCCATCCACCTTCTCCACTGAATCAATGTATCCAATCTTTTGGTTTTGATAAACCATGATATTCACCCTTTTGATGGGGAATGTAATGTAATTCCATCTCCATTTATAATGTAACTAATTCCTATATTGTTAATGCATCATATCCCATTTGAACCCTACATTTAAGTGTGCTAGGTTTAGAGTAGTATTGGGATGGGTGACCTCCCAGGAAGTCTTCGTGTTTTACATGCATATGGAATTTTGTAAACATAGACCAATTTATCCCACATGCATCATGGGAATTATTCTCCTCTAACTCTCACATATATAATCAAGGTGAATGAGGTCCTTTGAGAATGAAATGGAGTGTTATGTAAAGATTGTTTTGAATGAAGTGTAGCCAAAATATCTTCCTCTTTAGATATAGGCTACCACATTCTAGCTAGTTTGTGTTCTACAATGTTCTGCTATTTTATTTATTAATAGGAGTCAGGTTTCATTTTATTTATATGTATCTATTATATTTTTGTTTCTATGTCATTTCATTCTCATCATAGTTTGGATAATTTTTTACTCCATAGCTATGCAATGATCCCTCACTTCTGAAGTTACCTAACCACCTTCATTTTCCTGAGCATATAAATCTTCCAATTATTTTTGCGCCAATTTTAAATATTTTTCATTTGACTGACGATGAGCCTTGGCCAAGTATGAGACCTTATTCTTTAAATTATGTATCTTTTGTACATAATTCTCACTAGAATACATATCCCTAATCAATCCAAAATGAACCAAAATAGAAAGAACCATCTTCTTGAACTCCTCTATATTTTCCCAGCCATAATTATATTTAAAGGATGATCTTGGTTTCCCATTAGATTGCCCTAGTTCTAAGAAGATATACCAATGGTCTAAGCATCGAAATGAACCCACTCAGGAGCTATAGTCTCCAATATCTTTAAGTATACCTTCATGAGCTATAAAATGATCTATTATTGTGTGAATACCTTCATCCATGCATCTATTATTATACCAATTCAGCCTCTTCAAATGTTTTTCCACATCAATCAAATTACAGGTTTCCAATTTATTAATAAAATAACTTGACAATTTATCTTCACAAACAATATTTCCCCAGACTTCATCCTTATTTAATGTGAATTTTAAGTTTCCCCTGATGATTATAGTATCGTCATAAATAAATCTAGATATAAACAATTTGTCCCAAAAATGAACTTTCCCTACATAAGGAACATATACATTAAGAAATTTTAGCAAACGATTCAATTATTTGTAGAATATCTCTATGAAAAGACCAGAGGCAATGGAAAAAGAGTTTGTTAGTTTGAATTTAGAAGACATACCTGTTATAAGTCCACCAAAGATACTAGAAGTGTTTATTCTAATAAAACTCTATCCTGGGAAGATCCTTTCAAGTTCAAATATAAAGGAACCAAAACACCCCATAGATTCAAGTATAAGAAAAATATACAGTTTGGACGAATCACACAGACTGCAGAGGGATAATTTTTTGTCTTTCCCTCCCGAGCCTTGGATATTAACAGACATAATAATCATTGTATAACCTTTCTTGAGGTCATCGCTACTCTAAGGACCCTTGTAATAATACTTTGCCTCCCCTAGAATACTTCTCTTGATGCACATTCTTGTGCATGTTTTAAGGCCAACTTGCGACCAACTTTCAGATGTACCGATTATTTAATGTCATCAAAACCTAAACCCCCCCAAAAAACACCACTTTGATTATGATTACGAAGTATATATGAATCACGTCCAGAAGAACTAGAAGGGGAGACTAACATATTGTCATTGGGGCAAGCAGGAGGATCCTTGGTGGGAAAAATAAATACACTGGGAGGAACAACATAACCCACATTAAAGTTCAACCTCACTTCTTGAAATGGAAACTAATCAACCTGAGTTGGAATATAAGTTGACTTCATCCTGACCCCCTCTATCAAATCAATACTAGAAGGAGAGGAAAATATTAATAGAAAAAGGAAAATATTAATAGAAAAAGGAAAATATTTTAAACCTTCTCCTATCTGTATAATAGAAAAAGGAAACATGTTTGAGAAATGATCCATGAAATCTTCCTTGTGAAATGGTTAATATATACATGATTTATTCTCATTAATTAGCATTCTAATTGCTGCATTGAAAAGGGTCATAACATTTTTTCAAAACAAGACAATTTGCAGCTTCACATCAACATAATATCAGAACATCATCAACAAATAAAAGATGAGTGAGTCTAAACAGTCTTCCAAAAGAAATACCCTGAAATAAAATTGTCTTGCTAGCCTCTTCCAAATCCAAATTGAGGCCTTCCACCACTAATAGGAATAGATAAGGTGACAAGGGACACCCTTGTTTGAGCCCCTGACCTAATTTAAAAAAAAGGACCCCGCCCCATTGATCAACATTGCAAAGGAGGATGTAGTTGCACATGCCATAATCTACTTAACACCCTGCAACACAAATCCAATATGCAGAAGCAAGAGCCAAAGATACAACAACGAGATTCTATCATAATATTTTGATCGATCAATTTTAAAACCCGCCACCTCTTTCCTTTGACTTTTAATGGTGTGGATACCCTCCTATGTGGATCCAATAGATTCATGAATGAGTCTAGATTTCAATAACCCAAACTAATCCTGTGAAATAAGATTGGATAACCGAGGTTTTAAACTCATTGTTGAGATCTTGGCTAACATTTTATAAAGACAATTACATAGCGCGATGAGTTTGAAATCATAGAAAGAATATGGATACTTTTACTTTGGAATCAAGGCTATACACATGGAACTAATATTCTACTTTAAATTCCCCTTGACTCTAATTTCTTCCATTACACAAAGAAGATCGTTGCCCACATAGTTGAATAAATCCCTATAAAAGTGAATCGTCCTGTCATTGAGCCCCAGGCTCTTTACCTTTTTAAATGAATCCCAAACCCCACTTAACTCCTCTTTTTATAACTCTATGAAGAAATCCCTATTATTGACATGATCTACCATCCTTAGATACAAAGCAATGATTTTCAATAGATCACCTATCTTCTCTTGTTTTACTTCAATGAATAGTTCATTAAAGTGATCCACCCCTAGACTGGCTAGATTAGCAAAACCCCTTTTCTTAATCATAGAGGAGTCCTATAATTCCCAAATGGAGTTGAAATTTTTATGTTGATTTGCAAATTTTTGAAAAAATTTCAAATTTTGATCTTATGCATCTATCTATAACTTATCTAGGTCGATATCAGTGGTCATAAACCTATTCCACTGGATCAAAGACCAATTTCCATTTTGGAATACCCCATCTATGAAAAATATATGTAATCCATTATGCAGGCATGTCGACAGTGGAATAATTACTTTCTGGGGAAGGAAATGATCACCCACATTGATCACAGGCCTCTACAATTCATGCAAACACAAGGAAAGTTAAAAAAAGACCGAAATCAAAAGTGGTCCATGTACCTACAACAATTCCACTTGAATATTAAGTACAAGAAGGGTAGAACCAACGATGTCACATATTGCCTCAGTCAACCTCCAGTGGTAGTGCTAACCACAATTATTAACTCTTATGGACATGCGACATATGGATGGGCACAATTATAGAATAATGAAATTGACTTTTCTACTCCCTATCAGACATTGAGCGCACCAAAAATAGATCCCAACTTTCATCTCCAGGATGGATTATTATGCCATCTAAGCCACTTGTGTGTTCCTTCAAGCGAGCATGCAAAGATGATATCAGAAACTCATTACAGTTGGGCAGTGAGACATTTTGGTGTAGAGAAGATAGTGGAAGTACTATAGAAGAATTTTTATTGGCCAAATCTTCGATAAGATGTTCACAAGTACATCATATCTTGCACCTCTTGCACCATTTCCAAGATCAAAATTAAGAAACAGTTGCTATACACCCCTCTTCCTACTCCATATAGGCCTTGGGAGTTAATCTCCATGGAATACATGTCTAGGATGTCGTCAACCAAGCATGGGCATGACCATTTCTTCGTGGTCATCAATCGATTCTCTAAGATGGAAATTTTGACACCGTACAAGAAGAGCATCACATCTGAGGCCATGCCAAGATATTCTTCACACAAGTTTGGGTTTTTTTTGGGATACCACAAAATATTATCTATGATTGAGACAATAGGTTCCTAAGCACCTTTTTTTCTAGACTATGGTCTATGATGGACACGAAAATCAACTTCCTTCCACCCACAGACTGACAAAAAAACAAAGATTGTCAATAGGATGATTGTCCATATCCTGTAAATGTATAATTCCAAACATCCATGCACATAGGGTAAAATCCTTAGTTATGTTCAACATAGATAAAACATATCCCTCCATAGCTCTATTGGCCATAGATATTTTGAGGTGTGCTTGGGGTTCCAACCATTGGCCCCTGTTAATGTATATCTTCCCATTATATCCGCAAAGGAATATTCCTCCCATGATTAGACATAGGTTGATTAGGCAACCAAATTTGTTGAGTGCATCCAACACATACAATAACAAGTTCATGATATTGTGCATAAATTGAATTCCAAGTACAAGTAGTTCCACGATCAACATTGGATACCACACAAAATTCATGTGGGAGATAAGGTCTGGTTTCATTTTGATGCAGGCACGCACCCTCACGGGCACGTCCGCTCACACAGGACCTTCTTCTTCTCGGCCCGAATAACTCAAGTGGTTCTTCTATTTCCCTATCAGGAAATCTGCACCCACAACAATCCTCCTCCGAGGTCTCCCCTTTACTACCAGGAGATCAGCTAAATCTCGCTATCTCGCGAGTTTGTGACTCGAGCCTCCAACTCTTCCTCTCCAATCTTGCAATACCCGAAATAGCGATATGGGTATAGCTCCTTTCTTTGTTAGTGCCCTCACAACATGCAACCATGGGCTAGGCTTAAATGTTACCACCTCTCACCACCTTGCAACCTCTCCACCTCGATGGTTGAACCGTCGAGTTTTCACCCTCCTACTCTGTGAGTCCCCGAGATGCGAGAATTCAACGGGATACTGACTCTATCTCCAGCCAACGCGTGTCCACCCGTTGGCCGTGCGGTCCCACCTTATACTCTGCCATGCGTTCACACAGACCTCGGCTCCTCGGTAGTTCACAACTTAGCGTCCACATGGATCTCAGCTCCTCGGCACTTCGCGACTCGCGAATCCTAATGCCAATAATTTGGGACTTCTCGCGGCGAGATTTCGAGGGCTTCGTGCCACCTGTATTCCACTTGACGACTCTGCTATGGCCCACACTATCCTCCAATTGTCGGGATATCACCTTCTCGAAACCTCACGATCCCCGCGCCCAAATCCTCGAACCTTTTCTTGCGAGGTCCAGAGACACGATCCCTCGCGCAGATCCAATGGTCCTCCTGTGATCCAGATCCAATGACTGTCCTTCTCTCACTACTCGCGACCTCATGACTTGGAGTAACAAATATTTGAACTCTCAACCTATGAACTCTCGAGTTAGTGAGATCCCTTGATCTCTCGCCACTTGTCCTCCTCAGATGGACGACTATGATCCTTTCGCTCCTTCGTCACCTCGCGTCCTCACGCCTCGCAAATTTGAACACCCAATACTTGGGCTTTCACCCTGCGAACTCCCGAGTTCGTGAGATCTATCGATCTCTCTCCACCCTCCCCCTTAGATGGACGGTTCTTAGCCTCCTCGCCACTTCGCCACTTGTGAAGTTGAAGGGCTTCCCTTTCGGTCCTCCAATGTCTGAGTCTACGAGATGAGAATATCCTTACAGACGTCCTCCACAACGAACAGCTCTGATCTTGTCGGGATATCGCGTCTCACGATATCGCTGTTCTTGCTACACCACCTTTGGGGCTTCAACTCTCGAGTCCCTGATACACGATACCACATGTAGATATGACAGCTCCGATGACTCGTAATCGACGGCCTGCCCCTCCTGAGATTCAACCTCTTTGTAATCTTCTCGCCGTAACCTCCTTGCACCTCTGCAAGATCTGACGATCCTCAAAACTTCCTGAAATCTCTTCAGAATATTTCGACCATCCGTTCTTCCCTGTTTAATCCACGAAATGAAAAGAGTATCTCTCCACGAGATTCCTTCACCTTTTCGTCAACCTACGACGTTTCTTGCTGACTTCAAGTCACACTTATCTACGTTGTTCTTCAGCAACTCAGAGGCCTATCCTTCCTGAGCTTTCTAAGTTACTTCAACCTCAATGAGGTTCTCTGCACGCACTCCTTGTGGCAAGCCTGCGAACACCTTAACTGTTCAAGCTTTCTTGACTCTGCGTATGCCCGTAGCAACAATCCTTCAATACTTCTACTCAGTTTCACGACTGAGACTCTTCTTTAGCCTACGCACTCCTTGCACAGATTTAAAAACCCACTTCCACTTCTCAGTGTTTTGAGAAAAAGAGTTTAACTCTCGAGCCTTCTGTCAACGCACTCCTTGCGGACGACTTCAACTACACTCCTTACAGGAATCCTTACTCAAAGGGAGAAACAATTGAAACTCATTCACTTCCTCTCAAATTTCAATCTTAACACATGAAATCATACACATAACATAATAACAAATGCATAACAGGAAGTAATATTCATAAGCAGAGAATTCAACACACATACACAGAGAATAACACAACAACCATGAATCTGAATCAACTTCTTCTATTAATTCAAGATCTTTACTGATCCGGATTATTTTCGGCACGAAATGAGAGTGGAGATATAATAAGGAAATGCACAGAGATATTGCGGACATTCAATAATATAACAGAAATGTATCAGAGATGTAACCATAAACACAGATATACAGTAATACACGATTTCTATTAATGAAAGAAATGTACAGAGACTGTAAAAATACAGAGTGAAAGACTCGCTAGAATGGTGGCAGCTTATCTCTAAGAGATGTGACGGCTACTCTCATTCGCAAGAAGATGGTTACAATGAGGCTCTGGAGGCCTTTTTACAATAATCGAGAATGCCAAAAGCCCTAGAAATCCAAAAACCTAACCCTAGGAGATGAAGCGCCAAAAGTCATGTGGGCCCCATTTGGGTAAGTTGGTGCATCAACTTCCCGGGGTCGTAACTTTTGCATACGATCTCTGTTTTAGGTGTGTGATAGCTCGTTGGAAAGGTATCATCGAGGAGATTCATTTTGGGGCTCAATAATGCCTTCAACTATCATTGAGAACCTCGATCTTGAAAAAAAATTCATTTAGGCCCTTAAAATGGCCCCGGAAGTGAAAACCTGCTAAAAATAGTAAATTGCCAAAATGGCCAGAAAACTATTTTGAGCCATTTGGAAAAGGTGGGTGGCCCCCGATATCCACCTGGATCAATCCTCCCTCCTTAGGAAGCAATGGTCTCCATTGTGTTGAGTTCTCGGGGGAGAGGGAAAATCATTTGTTGAATCTGCATCTTGGTGAGCTGCTTGTCTTGCTGGAGAAGTCACACTGCTTAGTTTGTGGAAATCTGTCACGAACCTGTGGCTGGAAGGTTTGGAACTTTTTAACCAGTCTGGCTATTTTAGATGACTATGTGCAGAAGGAATCTTTGTGCTTTGCTACAACCTTGTTGACCTTCTTCTGTTAGATAGAAGGTGCTTTGGCTGAAGTTGTGGTGGCTGCAGTATCCTTCTGTTCAGCCTTTGAACAGATTGTGGAGAAGATGAATTTTCTAGTATGAGAT
>ML793906.1:33042-43521 GCA_009831015.1 Picea engelmannii
TCTTGAAAAAACTTCATTTAGGCCCTCAAAATGGCCCCGGAAGTGAAAACCTGCTAAAAATAGTAAATTGCCAAAATGGCCAGAAAACTGTTTTGAGCCATTTGGAAAAGGTGGGTGGCCCCCGATATCCACCTGGATCATGTACATGGGTGTTTTCTACAACTCTCTTCTATTCTCCTATTCTCTATACTCTTCTTTCTCTTTCTTTTGCTAATGTTACAATGGTACAATGAGGGTGTTTATATCCGTTTTCCCTCTCGAACTCTAAACTATCAAATCTAGACTTGAAATCCTATATACTAGCATTAACTAGATTAAATGCCTCCTATCTACTTCAGACAAGAGTGTGTGGCTCGAGGTCTGATACAATATACAAAGGCACTCCTTCATAAATGGTTCCTTGAAGGTTTGGCTCTTCATTTCCAAAAAGAAGTTTTCGAAGCAATATGTCATGTGTTAAAAAAACACATGCGTTGGCTCCACGCTCGCTTTGGTAAATGCGATGCTCCTACATCATACTCCCTTGTTGGAAATATTTCATGGGATCTTTTCCATGAGCTCCTGCATGGTCTTTCCATGTTTTTGAATCTCTACTTCCATCTCCCAGCTGACATCTTCCACTGGATGGTTTTTCCATTTGACCAGATACTCGAAGTATTGCTTCCGCCTGGTCTTTTTTCTCACGCTCTTATCAAGTATACGCTCCATCTCTGGCTTTTCTGCAATCAGCATCTGCTTCTACCACTAGATTTCTGACTGTTCATCATTTCCATCTCCTGCTTCCTTAGCCTTATAGGGGTATAAGTCTAAGACATTGAATGTCAGAGATATTCCTATCTGATCTGGCAACTCAATTTCATAAGCGTTTTCTCCTAATTTATTTAGGACTCTGCATGGCCCAATTTTCTTCATTTTCAGCTTGTTGTATGTTTTCCTTGGGAACCTTTCCTTCCTCAGATGTGCTAGAACTAGATCACCAACTTCGAACTGAAGTTGTCTCCGATGTTGATCCACTCTACGCTTATATTCCTGGTTTGATTCCAGCAATCGCTCCTTCACCCTGCTGTGAAGTTATTCCATCACCTCTGCGAATTCTTCAACACTTGCACTCTTAGTCATTATCTTCTATGAGTCCCTCAGTTCAGATACTCCTCTTAGCTACCTGCCATATACAATCTCAAATGGACTTTTTCCTGTGCTCCTGTTCACTGAGTCATTGTATGCAAACTCTGCCTGTGGCAACACATTATCCCAGCTGCTATGGTGCTCTGTCACCAAGCTTCTTAATAAGTCTCCCAAACTTCTATTTACCACTTATGTTTGCCCATCCGTCTGAGGATGATAGGAAGAACTAAACATCAAGTTAGTTCCCATCTTCTTCCATAGTGTCCTACAGAAATGTCCAATGAATTTCGTATCCCTCTCTGATACTATGCTTTTGGGTAACTCGTGAAGTCTAATGACCTCCTTGAAAAAAAAAATTGTGATATGAGTCACATCGCTAGTCTTCTAGTATGGGATAAAATGTGCCATTTTGGAAACCTGTCAACCACCAAAAAGATCAAATCATGTCCTCTTTGCATCCTAGGCAATCCCAATACGAAATCCATGCTGATTTCATCCCACGGCCTCTCGGGTATAGGTAATGGTTGATAGAATCCCGCATTCTGCTTCCTGCCTTTTGAATGATGGAAAATTCTACATCTGTCAACAAAATTCTTGACTTCTGACCGTATCCCTGGCCAAAATTATGCTTCACTTAGCTTTGCAAATGTCTTGTCGTGGCCAAAATGTCCTGCCAATCCACCACTGTGTTTCTGTTTTAGCAGATTCTCCCTCATGGAGAAATTTGGAATGCATAACTGGTTTCCTCTGAACAACAGTCCATTTTGGATTATGTAATCTATCCATGGGCTTATGTCTCTGAGAAATGGATTCTCAGTTGCTTCATATGCCTCTACAAAATCTGCATCACCTACATACATGTCCCTAAGATTTTCAAAACCCAATGTTTTGACTCGGAACTCCTGCAGAAACAAACACTTCCTGCTCAAAGAATCAGCCACTTTGTTAGTAGTACCTGAAATGTGTTTAGTTACAAATGTAAAACTCTGCATATACTCTACCCATTTAGCATGTTTCTGATTCAACTTCTCTTGTTGAGTCACAAACTGTAATGCATGATTATCACTATACAGAACAAATTCTTTCGAGATCAAGTAATGTCTCCACTTCTTCAGCGCCTGTATGATAGCATAAAATTATTTATCATACGTGGAGTACTTCCCTTTTGCTTCATCCAGAGTCTCACTGAAATATGAAATTGGTTTGTCCTCTTGGCTCAATACCACTCCTATGGCAAAGCCACTTGCATCACATTTCACCTGGAACACTTTCGTAAAATCTGGCAACACCAAAACCGGTTGTTCTGTGATCTTCCACTTCAACAGATTGAAGCTCCTCTCTGCCTCTTCAGTCCAATGAAAAGATTTATTTATTTTCTTGATAGTATCCATCATTGCTATGCTAATTCCACTGAAATTCCTGATGAATTTTCGATAGAAACTAGCCATTCCATGAAAACTTCTCACCTCGAAAATGTTTCTCGGTGATGGCCAATTTTTAATTACCTCCACTTTACTTGGATCCATATTTAATTCATTCGCTGATATGAAAAATCCCAAGTAAATGAGTTATGTCTTCATAAATGAAGATTTCCTCATGTTGATCAACAACTTCTCTTGTTGTAGCTTCCTCATTACTGCAACTAAATGCTTCAGATGTTCTTCTTTTGTTTTACTGAAAATCAATATGTCATCCAGATAAACAATGACAAACTTACCAATTAATTCCTTCAGCACTTCATTCATTAGACTCATGAAGGTACTCGGTGCATTCGTCAAGCCAAATGGCATGAATAACCATTCATACAACCCTTCGTTGGTTTTGAAGGCTGTCTTCTACTCATTGCCTTCCCTCATGCGGATCTGATGGTATCCGCTTTTCAAATCAACCTTTGAAATTTTTTTGGCTCCACTTAAACAATCCATCAAGTCGTCCATTCATGGCAATGGAAACCTATACCTGATGGTTATCTTGTTAATGGCTCTAGAATCGGTGCACATTCTCCAACCTCCATCTTTATTTGGACTTAGTACCATTGGAACGAAACACGGGCTTAAAATTTCCCTGATCAACCCTTTATCTAACAGTTCCTGCACCTGCCTTCTGAGTTCTTCATTTTCCTGTGGCGTCAACCTGTACGCGGCCTTATTTGGAAAACTAGCTCCTGGTATAAGGTCTATATGATAACTCACACTCCTCATCGGCGGCAATGAATGAGGTAATTCGTCTACCACAATGTCAGCGAACTCTTCCAGCAGTTCCTGAATTTCTTCTGGCAAGTCATCCACTCTTGTGCTGGTCAAAATGATTTTGGGTTTTCTGACCACAAAGAATTGTGGATCTTCCTTCTTCCTTACTTCCACCAGAAGTTCCTTCCCACTCATGAGAAGTACAATATTTCTCGGTTTTGGTTTTACTTCTTTATATTTAATTGGAAGTAGCATATGTGTTCTTCCATTCTTCTCCAAAGTGTACATATTCATCTTTCCATCATGAGTTACGTTCCTGTCATATTGCCATGGTCTGCCTAGCAATAAATGACATACATCCATAGGAATAACATCACAGAGTATTTTATCATTATATCCTCCTATCTTGATGTCAACTAAGCACTGTTTAGTGACATTTACCTGATGCCCCTTCTGTAGCCATGAAACTTTATATGGACTTGGGTGATCAGTTGTCTCCAGTTCTAATTTCTCCACCATCTCGGTTGAAACGAGATTATCTGTGCTTCCGCTATCCACGATGACCTTGCATTTCCTGTCTTTGGTCTTGCATGTGGTTTTGAAAAGTCTATTTCTTTGAGCCATGTCCTCCTCCTCTTTCTCGGGGGTTAAGAGAACTTTACGCATCATCAATGACCTTCCGTCTTTTGCGTCTTCTGCTTCAACACCTCACCTTTGTGCCTCAGCAATGTGAGCTTCTCCTCCATCCTTCTTCCTATCTAGACAGTCAATTGCCTTATGTCCATTCTTTCCACACGTGAAGCATGTTATGACTCCACCTCTACCTCTTACTCTACCCATGGTACGAGGAAATGTGATATTATCAGCGTATCCTCCACTCTGTTCTGTCTGCTACCTCCGATGTTCAGTGTGTTGGCCCTGCTATGAACTTCCACCTCTTTCCGTTCTAGTCTGAGTCTTCTTCCAGTTGTCCTTGGATTTCTGGAACCTATCTTGGGAAAATGACTTACCTTTTGGCTGGCTCCTACCTCGGCCTCGCTGTCCTGGATTACGACTCATCTTCTCTTCGGATTTCAACACCATCTGATACGCATCCTCCACCGTTCTGATGGTCATCATACTCATCTCATCCTGGATATCGTATTTCAAGCCATTCATATACCTGGAAAATTTTTCATCATCGCTATCGTGATGACTTGACCTGATATTCAACCTATAAAATTCCTCCATATACTCTTTCACTGTCATCAGCTTCTGTCTCAGGTTTTGCATCCTCCTGAACAGAGAAATTTGATAATCCCTGGGAATGAATTTTGCCTTCATCTTTACAATCATCCTGTCCTAGCTCTTAATCTTCTTCTTGCCTTTGCTGCGTCTATCTGCTTGAAGCTTGTCCCACCATAATGCTACGTGTCCCTTTAATTTTGTGACAGCATGCCTGACCATCTTATCCTCCTCGATATCCTCATAATCGAAGTAGGTGTCAAGAGCTCTAATCCAATCTAGAAGCTCTTCTGCATCCAGGTTCCCTTCATAAGATGGAATGTCCATCTTTGTTTTCGAACTCATCCGGGTGATAGATTTAATTAATCGCTCATTGGCTGCATCTTCGGTTGCAACTTCTCCTTGTTGTTCGACTTCAACTTCACCTTCGGATTCACTCAGATCTCCATCATTGGTTCTGTGTCTTTACGCTGCTTCCATATCTTCTAGTCTCATTCGGAGATCACGTATCTGCCTTTACATATCTAGATTCTGTGCCTGTCTCCCTCTTCCTCTTGGGTTTCCCCTATCCTATGGATCATTTGATTGTCTTTCTCTCCTCGGCGACATGGTGAAATCTTCTTTTCTTCTGCTATGGAAAGAAAAAAATCTTTTCTAAGCTCTGATACCAGTTGACGCAGGCACGCACCCTCACGGGCACGTCCCCTCACACGGGACCTTCTTCTTCTCGGCCTGAAGAACTTGAATGGTTCTTCTATTTCCTTATCGGGAAATCTGCACCCACAACAATCTTCCTCCGACGTCTCCCCTTTACTACTGGGAGATCAGCTAAATCTCGCTATCTCAAAAGTTTGTGACTCGAGCCTCCGACTCTTCCTCTCCAATGTTGCGATACCCAAAATAGCGATATGGGTATAGCTCCTATCTTTGTTAGTTCCCTCACCGCATGCAACCGTGGGCTAGGCTTAAATGTTAGCACCTCTCTCCACCTTGAAACCTCGACACCTCGCCAGTTGAACCATCGAGTTTTCACCCTCCTACTCCATGAGTCTCTGAGATGCGAGAATTCAACGGGATATTGACTCTATCTCCAGCCAACGCGTGTGCACCCGTCGGTCGTGCAGTCCCACCTTATACTCTTCCATGCATTCACATAGACCTCGGCTCCTCGACACTTCATGAATTGGTGTCCACATGGATCTCGGCTCCTCGACACTTTATGACTCGTGAATCTTAACGCCAATAATTTGGGACTTCTTGCGGCGAGATCCCGAGGGCTTCGTGCCACCTGTATTTGATTTTCTGACTCTGCTATGGCCCACACTATCCTCCATCTGTCGGGATATCACCTTCTTGCAACCTCGCAATCCTCGCGACCAAATCCTTAGACCTTTTCTTGCGAGGTCCCGAGACACGATCCCTCACGCAGATCCAACGATCCTCCTGTGATTCAGATCCAACGGCTGCCCCTCTCTCGCTACTCGCGACCTCGCGAATTGGAGTAACAAATGTTTGAAATCTCAACCTGTGAACTCCCAAGTTCATGAGATCCCTTGATCTCTCGCCACCTGTCCTCCTCAGATGGATGGCTACGATCCTTTCTCTCCTTCGTTGCCTAGCGTCCTCGCGCCTCGCGACTTTGAACACCCAATACTTGGGATTTCACCCTGCGAACTCCCAAGTTCGCGAGATCTATCGATCTCTCGCCACCTGTCCCCTCATATGGACGGTTCTTAACCTCCTCACAACTTTGCCACTCATGAAGTTGAAGGGCTTCTCGTTCGGTCCTACAATGTCTGAGTCTGCGAGATGAGAATCTCCTTACACGCATCCTCCACAATGAACATCTCTGATCTTGTCGGGATATCGCGTCTCGCGATATCATTGTTCTTGCTACACCACCTTTGGGGCTTCAACTCCTGAGTCCCCGATACATGATACCACGTGTAGATCTGACGGCTTCGGTGACTCGTAATCGACGGCCTGCCCCTCTTGAGCTTCAACCTCCTCAGAATCTTCTCGCTGTAACCTCCTTGCACCTCTGCAAGATCTGACGATCCTCAGAACTTCGCTAAATCTCTTCAGAAGATTTCGACTGTCCATTATTCCCTGTTTAATCCACAAAATGAAAAGAGTATCTCTCCACGAGATTCCTTTGCCTTTTCGTCAACCTGCGACGTTTCTTCCTGAATTCAAGTCACACTTATCTACGCTAATCTTCAGCAACTCAGAGGCCTATCCTTCCTGAGCTTGCTAAGTTACTTCAACCTCAACGAGGTTCTCTGCACGAACTCCTTGCGGCAAGCCTGCGAACACCTTAACTATTCTAGCTTTCTTGACTCGGCGTATGCCCGTAGTAATAGTCCTTCAATACTTCTTCTCAGTTTCACGACTGAGACTCTTCTTTAGCCTGCGCACTCCTTGCATGGCATTAACAACCCACTTCCACTTCTGAGTGTTTTGACAACAAGAGTTTAACTCCAGAGCCTTCTGTCAATGCACTCCTTGCGGACGACTTCAACTGCACTCCTTGCAGGAATCCTTACTCAAAGGGAGAAACAATTGAAACTCATTCACTTCCTCTCAGATTTTGATCTTAACACACGAAATCATACACATAGCATAATAAAAAATGCATAACAAGAAGTAATATTCATAAGCAGAGCATTCAACACACATACACAGAGAATAACACAACAACCACGAATCTGAATCAACTTCTTCTATTAATTCAAGATCTGTACATGGGTGTTTTCTACAACTATCTGTTATTCTCCTATGATCTAGACTCTTCTTTCTCTTCCTGTTTCTAATGTTACAATGGTACAATGAGGGTGTCTATATCTATTTTCCCTCTCGAACTCTAAACTATCAAATCTAGACTTGAAATCCTATCTACCAGCATTAACTAGATTAAATTCCTCCTATCTACTTCAGACAAGAGCGTATGGCTCGAGGTCTGATACAATATACAAAAGGAGCTCCTTCATAAATGGTTCCTTGAAGGTTTGGCGCTTCATTTCCAAAAAGAAGTTTTCGAAGCAATATGTCATGTGTTAAAAAAACACATGCGCTAGCTCCACGCTCTCTTTGGTAAATGCGATGCTCCTACATCACATTTTTAGAAATAACACCTTACATGACTCCATTGTAATTTAATCCCACTATGATATGACCCTTACACCATCACCAAGGTTGTGGGTAATAATGATTTTGAATCAATTATTCCTTCTTTCCTTCGATTGCACTCGGTATTTTATGTGGAACTGCTCTGACAATATTTTCCACTTATCTTGGACACTTAAGACGTGGTCGAGCAGTTGGCCCCTATAGAACTCAATACTTATTGGATTGAATAATCGATAGTTTATAGGATCATGGAAACCAATACAAAGGACACCCTCCATCAGACTATCAAACTATATTGGGTCGTCAAAGCAAGGAAGTTTCTTCATCAAGGTAAGTGGATCACCAAGAGTCAAGTTCAATAGAAGTTTCCTCATCTAATGAAGGAAGTTGATGCAATGGATACCATTGCTTCCTAATTTGGGAGGCATTATCTAGGTGGATATCGGTTGATACCCACCTATTCCACTATCCCAAACACCAATTTCTATTTTGGCAATTGTTTTTCCTAGTTTTTCGGGTCCTAAATTTTTGGGGGCATTTTGATGATCTAAACAACCCTTTTTTTGGCCCACCATAGTCACAGTATAGGAATTAGCCAAAGTGTGACATAAAACTGTGTATTCCTCAGATAGTTATTTATAACGAACTATCATGTTCCTAAAATGGATATCATATACAAAAGTTACGACCCCGTGAAGTTGATGTACCAACTTTCCCCATCGGGGCCCACATGACTTTTGGCACTTCATCAACTAAGGTTAGGTTTTTTGGATGTTTAGGGTTTTCTCATTTATGCATAAGTTTTAAAATTCCTTTGGAGCCTCATTCTAACCAGATTCTTGTGAATGAGTGTAACCAACACATCTCTTCTTAGCGATAAGCTACCACCATTATATCTATCTTGTATGTTTTTTCATTTTACAATCTTTTCTATTTCAGACAGTCATTAGAAAATAATAAGCTTTATTGTAATATTGTATTCCTTTCTATATCTCTATGTAATTCTTTGTTATATATTTTTTATATATTTTCCTTCACATCGTTCCTAAAATAATCTGTATCAATAACTCTCATCTCTTGAATCTCCATGAATGTTCATTTTCCACCAAGATTGAACTATTTTTTTATCTAGGTGGATCTCGGTGGCCATCCACCTTCTCCACTGAATCAACATTTTTTAGCGTGTGGTTTTGATAAAACAAGATATTCACCCTTTCAATGGGGAATGTAATGTAATTCTATCTCCATTTGTAATTCAATGTAATACATACAACACTAATGCATATAATCCCTTTAGAACTCCATAGTTAATCGTGCTTGGGATAGAGTAGTATTGGGATGGGTGACCTCCCAGGAAGTCTTAGTGTTTTATATGCCTATGGAATTTTGTAGACTTAGAAAAATTCATCCCACATGCATCATGAGAATTATTCTCCTCTCACTCTATCATATATAATTGAGTTGAAGGAGGTCCTTTGAGCATGCAATGGAGTGTCATGTAAAGTTTCCTATGAATGAAGCATAGGCAACATCTCTTTCTCTTCATAGATAAGCTACCCCATCCTAGCTATTTCATGTTCTCTCTCTCTCTCTCTCTCTCTCTCTCTCTCTCTCTCTCTCTCTCTCACTCTATATATATATATATAAACAATAGGTGAAATCATGAAGATGGGTGTCTATTTTGCTTGTTTTATGAGAAAAAAAAACTATACTGTCACAATCTCTTCAACTTACGGTATACAAAAGTATTTTTTTTTTATTTTGAATTTCACTTTACAATAAAAACAAAACTTGTGAATAATTTTGTTAACTTGCTAGTGACTATTTTTCAATTTATTTTTATTGATATTTGATATGTCAATTTGACAATTGTTTCACAGTATGTTCCTTAAAAATGAAAGGAATGATAATGAGTTATGTTTTCCCCCAACAATGTATCTATTATTAAACGTTTGTTTTTGACAAACTAAATATAATGCAACAATACATAGAGACTCTATTTTCTCATGACTATAATTTTGAATCTAACAGAAGAATATTATAATTTCTAGAATGTTTTGAAGTTGACCAAGCTGAAACAATACAATATTTTAAACACATGTTTTCCCCCACCTTGTATCTATTTTAATTTTTACTTAAAATTAAAATCTAAAAATACCCTTTTGAAGAGAACAATTTAAGGATTGTGAATATAATTTTTTCTAAGTTTTCCTCTGTGTATTTTTAGAGATATGGATATTTCATTTCATTGAATCATAATGTCAGCTAGAAATATTATGCCGTTATCATTTGATAAAATTATATAAAAATTATGAAAATGAAAAAAAATTATATCCATAGAAGGTAGATTCAATTTTGCAAATGCTGGTATCAATTTCAAATCTAAATTCTGAGTATTTGCAGAAGTATGGGACTTCAAAATTTAAAGTAAGATGGAGGGAATTCTCAGGTTCCTGCAAACAATCCCATTCGCGGGTTTTTGGCTGAAAGAATCTTTCGGCCGAAAATAAAGTTTTTTGGCTGCAATATATTTTTCTAATGGAATCTGTAGAAAATTAACAGATTCCTCAGTTTTAGGCTGATAATTGTTTTTTTGACCGAAAGATGGGTGAGAGAATTTTGTCGATCGACAAAATGAAGGGACACATCGATTTGTTTCAATTGGCACCAAATCTTATAAATATGCTTATGACTGAACCAAATTAACACAATTCACTCTCTTGTTTCATGGTTTTGCATATGTGGAGCCCTTAAGAAAAATTTTGAATCATTGTTTTTGTTGTTTTGAACAAGGTGGTTGATGTTTTGAATG
>ML793906.1:43679-59334 GCA_009831015.1 Picea engelmannii
TATATATATATATATATATATATATATATATTGAAGGCATTGTTGAACATATTTTTAAGGTGAAGGCTCTCTTGAACATAAAATTATTGATATTATCTTTTAATAATTTTTGTGAGAATGAATTTTTCCAAGACTATTATGAAATGTTGATTTTTTAAAAACTTTTACAGATAACTACACTCATGGGAAACAAAAGTTTGTGCAAGAGAAAAATTGATCGCACTCGAGACAAAACTCACCATAATGTTCAAAGGAAAGAGCATCATTGGAGAAACAAACAAGAAGGTAAAAATATTGAAGAAAGAAACGATGATGATGTAAATAGACATTTTCAACAAGAAGAAGTTGGACCAGGTATATGCATGTACATATTGTCTATATCAAAATTCTATAATCATTTGTTTAAATTATTGTTTAAAATATAATTGATTGTAATTCGGATTTGATGTTTTTCAAAAGAACATAAATAGATTTTCCTCACAATGTCAATGAAGTCGTTGAAACCAAAATTGAAGAAGAATTTTAATCACTTATTGATATGTACATAAATCTAGATAATATAAGATGAACACTTTTCTATAGTTTAATGAATTTATGTTTGGGTTTTTTTTTTAATATAAACTTTAAATTGAAATACGCAGAAAAATCTATCAACATTGATGATGAAATATTAGAAAATGTTCATACTGACAAATTTGGGAAGAAATAAGTTAATCATTATATAAGATATCATGTTACGAATATGTATAATACTTTTTTCAAAGATGAATCAGTAAAAGTACAAGCTCAACTTTTACTCTGTCTAATAAAGTCAATAAATTTAGAAGAAGCTACATCATTGTTGGGTATTCAAAATCCGAAAAAAGATACAAAGGTGAAATAGAATGTCTTTGACAATATAACTAGTGTGTTAAAATATTTTGGAAAATCTCGAAAAAAAGATGTTAGTGTTTCATGTAGAGTGATACAAACAACAATTGTTTCATCTAGCAATATAAAGTATCATTTGACACAACACATGGAAAAAATGATGGGAAGATCGAGAAAACAATTGTACAAACATAGAAAATTTTGATTGCAAATAGATGCAAATGATGAACTTTCTTGTTGAATAGTTATTTCTAGACAACCCTACAAAGATAGACTTGCAAAAAATGTTAAAGAATCGGCCTGTAATTGTTGGTTGATAGAATATCATGTTTCACCACATATAAGGGATGTGTTGCAATGAATAATAGCACAAAAACAATATGAATAACATCCAAAACATATATTACCAATGACACAAATAGAATTGTTCAATAAGTTAAAAGAAGAGCACAAAGCAGTTAAAATTTCCATCAATACATTTGTGCAAGAAAGACCATGGTTTGTTAGACCCATCATTGTTCGTGACACTTGTTGTTGTCGTTATCATGTGGAATTTGAGTTATATTACGAAACTTTTCTTGATTTTGGCAAAACTTTATGGCCAATTTCACCTCCTCCTTCCACATTCCGTGCTTTTATATCTAAAATTATATGTGAAAGAGAAGGTGATGAATTATTTTACCAAAAAAATGTGTTGGTGGAAAGAAATGTGATTGTTGTGGAAATCTATCTTTGTTGCACTCAAAGTATCCTATTGATATGAATGATAAAAAATTTTCTAATATAACATTCAATTGGAAGAGATATGAATATATCAGTAGCACGACTCCACATTCTTCAAATGTTATTTCCAAAAGGATTGATTTGAAAGTAGATAAAATATGTGTGATAGATTTTTTGAAGAAGTTTGAGGAACAAATTTATAAATACACCAAGCATTTACATAGAGCTAGATGGCAAGACCTACAATTCAAACATTCCTGTGAAATCTTTCCACTAGGGACAATTTTGTACGCAGTTGATTTTGCAGAGAATTACACATTCGCTGCACAAAAAGAAATACAGAGTGGATATTATCATTCTGATAAAATCACTATATTTGTCCACGTTCTATATAGACATGATCAAAGGAGTCTTGATAACATAGAAAGCACCAATGAAAATCAACATGTTATTAAAAAATATCACTTTTATATAAGCGATGATCAAGCACACAATACACATTATGTACAACATTGTTTTGATAAATTTTATGATTCATTGAAAGAACGTGGGATCATATTCGATCGAAATCGGATATGGTCAGATGGATGTGTGGGTCAATTCAAATAAGATCATTCTATTGGTTTTGTCATCTTCATAAGAAATGAAACATTACACATTTTTGGAATTTTTTTGAGACTGGTCATGTAAAAGGAGAGCACGACGGTGCAGGGGCATGTGTAAAACGAGCACTTTAAAGGTATAAGATGAACCCTCATGCCAATCGATTTGAATCTTCTGATCAATTTGTTGAATGGTGCAAACTAGTGCTAAGACAAGAAAATAATCTGTCAACATATGTGCGTGGGTGTGTATATATACATGTTACACATGTACACAAGATATTTTTATTCACGTGTTCAAATTTATATGATCAATCATTTTCTTGATAGATTTCAAGTTAACAAGTTCTTGCCTTGTGCAGGTTTTTTTGGTATGTTGGAATCCAAGATGTAAATAGATCAATCCCATATGAATCTGGTACAATACATGGGACACGAAAATTGCATTTAGTTAAAATAAAATGCTATCAAAATTTGTTTGCATTTGATAGAAGAAATTAATCTTATTTTTGTTTAGTTTGCATAGAGGACAAAAAATCCATAGAGATTTGCGAAAACAAAAATGTGGAATATGTTAAATATTGGAGACATATTGAACTTAATATAAAAGGGAAAATTCCACTTGCAAGCTCAGAGGATATGGAATCAAATGAAACTATAGTGTCAATTCATGGCGATAGAGTTTTAGATCTTGTTAGAGAAGGTAATTTTTATGTTTAAATATTTAAACAACTTGTAGATGTACTTGTAAGTTGGATATATAAAATTTATATATATAGTAGATTCAAGTTTAATGGCACATGCATGTGTGCTAATCTAACACGAACTACTTGTTGGAACATATCGAATTATTTGCAGGAGATGTCTTTGTCGTGGTTGCACCTGTAGACAACACTAAAAATGTGAAATATTATTTGATGCGATGCACAAAACAAAAGATGAGGTTATTAGAATATTTTGATGATAACGGTTTTATATATGAAATAGGATCCATAGTATTGAAAGGATATTTTTTTCAAGAAACCCATCAAACTGATACTCATGTTCACTTTCAAGACTATCAGTCGGATGTAAAAAGTTGTCAATATAGTCATTTGATATGTGCAGTGTGCATAAAGTTTATAGAAGTTCAATCAAGAAAAAAAACTAAAGTTAGAAAATGGAAAATGTCCAAAGTCGATCATGAACGAATAATTGAAGATGGCATACCATTACGATTTCTTTAAACAAGTGACATGTACATTCAAGAATTTTGTATTTTTCATTGCAAGTACACATATTTATGAATATCTAGGATTCTAGCATCATTTGGTTTAGTTTACATTCATGGTATATTCAAATAAGGAACTATATATTTTATGAACTATAAAGTTTACCGAGCCTTATTTACGATTTGAGGGAGGAACCTATAGATTGTATAGGGAACCTAAAATGACCTATACTTTGGTGTAACATCCTGCTCTTGCACACACTGAGCGAACTTATTCTTTGGGGACACTTGCTTGCAAATGATCTGAATTATTATACTATTGGGTGTTTGATTTTGATTATGAGGCATTATGGATATGATGACATGTTATTTTACTGTATTGACATAGACATGTGCTATTGACCCGGTTCTCCTGAGTGTGAAAATTGGGACCTTGATGTTGTTGAGGCATCGATGAAACCCTTAGACTCCAGATTGAGTCAAGGAGTGGACTATCGAGGTTTGATTGTTGTATATTTATGATATATGTGAATCTGATTGGATTTTATTCTTACATGATTCGTTGATGATGTAGGATGATGATGGATTTCCGACCAGACTCACATGTGGAGTAGAGGGGTCGCACACGACTACCAAAGATGTTGAGGGAGAGGTGTGGACAACATCCCTGCCACAACCTACTACCACTCTCGTCGTGGCTCGAACTATACGTTAAAGACTACCTAGTTCGAGAAGACCCATGATGGCATGAGGGAATACTATGAAAGTCACTCATGATGATCCTAAGCGGTGCACAATAAGGAAGGGGCCTTATTCCTTAGAGGCCCTTTGTCTCCCACAAGATCACCTGATGAAGTATTGACTCCAGGGGTTTTTGATGTCTACCAAGTCAGTCAAGAGGCGAGTGCCACCCTTGGAGCATGTAGTGCGTCCTGAATGACATGTCACACAAGGGAAACATAATGAGGTGAGTGGCACCCTTGGAGAACCTATTGCGTCCTGGAGGGCACGCCATGCAAGGGAAACATAATGAGGCGAGTGGCACCCTTGGAGCACCTAGTGTGTCTTGAAGGGAACGTCGCGCAGGGGAAACATAATGAGGTGAGTGGCACCCTTGGAGCACCTAGTGCATCCTGAAGGGCACGTCGCATTGTTAAATAATAAATGAATAAATCTAGATAGCGTTAGAACGAATGATGTGATGAGAAATTTTTAAAAACAATTTTTCCCTAATTAAAATGTCGCCTAGCCTCGGAAATTAAAATCTAGGTCTAAAGTAATACTTGTGGTTAAAAAATAAAATTAATAATAATCATCTTTAAACATGTGACAGAAAGGGGGTAAGAAAATCGATTAAATTATTAAAATCAAATTACTTTGGGGGATTAAAGTTTTTAAAAAAGAGGGGAATTGATTGTTTTGTTACATATGCTAATTAAAACATTATTAATTAAAAAGAAAAGGGGAAAAGGGTAATTTCTTACACTTGTTAATTTGAGTTTTAGATAAAAAGGTAAAGAGTGAAATTTAAAATAATTAGGAAACTAAGGGAAAAAGGGGTAAACATAAGGAAAAAGAAGAATGACTAACTTAGTAAGGTATCTTGCCATTATGAACATTCTAAATTGAACTCAACTAGTAATTAGTAAGGGGGTAATTCATTAAAATGTGTAAGGGATAATGGGGACACCTAGGAGCAATTCTAGGAATGCTTTTAGGTGGGTGAGGGAAATAGGAGTAATTAAATAAATTAATGAAATTAATTTCAGGGGCAACGAAGGGGATGGGTGACACATGTATGGGGAGGATTTTTCTGAATTAAATTATTGAATAATAAATTAAATGGGAATTTGGGAAATAAAATGACTTAGAAACTTTATATAAAGGAGGGAGGAGGAGGATGATGGATCTCTTCTGTGATGTGTAACATTACACTATAGAATTTTAGAATAGACTGACTTATCTTGTGGGAGTTAGGATACCTAGCTCGATGAGGAGTGGTAGTTCGGCCTTGCGAGTCGATCTGGGAGTTAGTCTCTCTTTGTTTATTGTTTGTGGCCCCTTTGCAACTTGTGGGGCTAAGGGGGAAGAAGAGTACCCCTAGTGTTGATTGGGAGGTATCAATGAAGTCTCATCGTTTGGCAAGCGGGAGCTGCACGAAGTGCGTGGGACAATGACTCAGAGATGTCACCTTGGCTATGATACACTTACTTATAATATAGATGGTAGATTATTAGTTACCTTACGCTTTCATTTCTGTACTTTCGACTATGTAAAAAAAAATGTGTTAACTTAGCATTTTAATTAAGGACTTAAAATTTCCCCATAGCCTTAAACATGTTTCTTGATTGATTCCCTTGGCGTTCGATCCTTGAATGTTACGTATGTCCTATTGGTTTTATTTATTTCTTCTGAAGAGTTGTGATTTTACTTCATCCTCATCCCTAGTTTGTCAGTCCATGCCTGAGCAGTCGGCCAGGAGCCAAATCGACAGTCGTCACTTCGGTGCATAGCGACCTATAGATTCTAATTCCCTCTGTTTATGTGCGTGGATGATGAGCAAAGGATGTGTTGACCAATCATATACCCCTGCTAATTGTTCTTGGTTGATTGATGATCACTGCACCTTCTTGCGATTGAAACCTCAGTGTATTGATTCATCTTAGTTCTTTGCGATTTTAATGATCATGTTTTTGTATGTCTATGGACCGCGTTTCAATACATTCCACTGTGATTTTCCTCTCAATTATTACTTTTAATGGTGGAGTTTACCCTACGACCTTACCTTTGGTTTATACATTTCTAGACTGCTAGTTTACCCTTCTTTGACAACGTTTTCCCTACCTTTTATTAACAACAAACTAGATGTTAAACTCATCATTTTGACTGTGTTTCAACGTATTTAACTCTACATTTTATTACCCTCCTTTTCTCTACGTTTTACCTATACACTCATTGAATTTGTACAATTACACTTAAATCCTTTTTCTCTGCGTTGATCACCTTGGACCACGTTTTATTTTTATGATTTTTCTCTGTGTTGGAAAATGATTTATTTCCTGTGCTCGGTATGACAGTAAATTCTTTGATATTGGCAACATCATCATGATTATGGGCAGCAATATCATATTAATGATAGACACCAAAATTCTTCTACAATGAACTTATTATGCAAAGTATCCCTTTCTATAATTTAATGATATCGAATCAAGATGGAACTATATCCCTTGATTTGATTTATGTTAGAGATTTTCTTGTATAGCGATATTGTTGACCTATTGATTACAAGGCAGTCACATTTTTAGAGTGTGAATGGGTTAACCCTTGGATGTAAAGGATGTAATATCTATTTTTGGTTTAATCCTTTAATGGACAGGGACTCCATTTTCACTTTATGATAGCGATCCCTGTCTCTGGCTGTGCCTTACCCTTAATTTTGACATCATAGATTTTTTTTTTATGTCGTCTCTCTTTGTAGGAAACAAACTCAATAGAAGGATAGTCATATAATAATTTCCACCCATCAATACAAGACCTTTATTTGACTGTGGTATTGACCTCACTAGACCACAAATTTGTATTAATCAGAGATTTAGTAATTTGAAATAGCGAGGAAATATAGTAGAGAAAGTGAATTCTGGAGTTGCCTAGTCCACAGTTTTTGTCTTCTTTGCTCAGAGATTCTCATAACCCTTAGTTAGTGCCCATGTCATTCCTTTAGCAGTGGTCGCCATGTAAATAGACTGAGTATAAGGGGGCATGATTGTGGTGAATCTGGGTGGGTTTACTCTTGAGTTTTTAAATATACGCTGGGTGTGCTTTATTGGTGTGTTTTCTTTTTAAAACTCAACTCATGTCACCCTTGATTGATGCGAACTGAATTCTTCTACTCAACAATTTTATTTTTGTTTTAAAGGATTTAGTCTTAATCCCTAGAGTAAAATGATGTTTGCACTACATATTTCCATAAATAATCATTGATGGTTAGCATATCCTTGGTTGTAATTTACTAGATAGCCTTCCAGGTTGATAACCATATTTCATTGCACAGTATTTACTGAACAATGACCTTGCCTTTAATAGGTATGATAGCGAGCGTGCACTTATGGATGGTTGATAGCTTTTTAGGAAACACAGTAACCCCTAGTGATAGTGAATAGCTTGCTCTCTATGCATTTGATTAACTCTGTTTTGAAATGACAATTATTACGTATTGCAGTTAATGTTATTTTAGTCTTGTTAAAATCGTTAATATTGTTGATATTGTAGTATTGTGATATATTGTTAATCTTGTTAATATGGTTAATGTTGTTGACATTGTAATATTGTTATGTGTTTCTAATCTCGTGAATATTGATGATATTGTAGTATTTTGATATATGGTTAATCTTGTTAATATGGTTAATGTTGTTGACATTGTAAATTTGTTATATCTTGCTAATCTTGTTAATATTGTTGCTAATGTAATATTGTTATATATTGATAATATTGTTTATTCAAACTTGTTATTATTGTTTATTTGTTAATTTATACTTGTTAATATTGTGAATTACATACCAACGACACATTTGACTCACTTGGTTATTGAGACAACAATTATATTTATTGTTAATTTTGATTACTTTAGACATGTTAATTCAGACAACAAGGCGTTATTTTATAAGCAGTGTAGATCAGTAGATCACTTATTATAATGGATAGTGGGTATTTTTAATCAACATTCTTGATGTGGCTCTGTGCCTAACTCAGTTCACCTTATGATAACTTTTATGACCATAGTAAATTGATAATAGTTCACTCCTTCACTCTTCGACATCTTGCTTAATCGATAATGGTTTGGTTTGTTGGAGAAGTTGGGTATTAGCTTGAGAATTTTATTTGAAAGTCATACACATGCATCTTGTTGACCTGTTGCTTGGTGACGTGGGTGTAGTCTCCTTGTTAGTTATCTCGGCTACTAGCGCATTGGATTTTTCTGGAGTCCTTGGTCTAGATAGGTTTTGTTATGCTAGGGTTATTCTCGCACCAATCACCTAGGGACGACATGATTCCTGATGAGGGGATCATCGCATGCCCTAGTGGATAGAGTTGATTGATAACTTTGCCGAAGTTTAGGCTTCTCGATGCGGGTGTTCATTTGTTGTAGTTGTTGTTAGCACTTGGGTTATAACGCCTTCGTGCATTGGGTTGGGCACCACAGAAGTTCTATATACTAGCTACCAAGAACATTGTGTTGGGATTATGGATGTTGTCCCTTAGCCCGTAGGATTTGTCATGTTGTGTCAGGTGTGTAGTCATTTCTCTTTGTTGTTTTACGCATGTTTCGCCCATTTTCTCTTATGCTAGTGCCTGGAGTCGTAGTTGTTTGTTGCTTGTTATGCGTGCATGGTAGTCATCGTTAGATGTGTTGTTCAGCTGTAATCGTAGTTTTCATCCTATTTAACCCCCCCCCCAAAAAAAAAAATGCACTTTCTGCTTAACTTGTAGTCATAACAATGGGGTCGTTACATATGGTATCAGAGTGGGTTCAACCGGTGAGTTGGGAACACTTCATCTTTCATTTCTATAATATTGATTATAATGTTGCTAATTAAGTTGACTTGTATTTGTGTAGGTAATCAAGGTTAGATTACGTCACAGAGGTAGATGACGGGGTGCTAGGGGAGGAGGCATGATGCCTCCAACAACCTCCATGCTTGAAGGGTCTAACCCCTAGGGAGATGAATAGGTTGTCGGGTAGAAGCAGATAGCAATGGGTGATGTGGTTGGGTTGATGAGGTCTTTCTAGCAGATGTCTGAGGGATTGATTAGTCATTTGGACAGAGATGAGGGAAGGGGACCGACACCCCCTAAGGGTCCACTGCGCACTCTGGTTGGTACTAGTATCATTCACCACGAACTCAATAAGGTCAAATTTCCTGAGTTCTTTGGTGCCCTGGATGGCACAACCACTGAGGAATGGTTGGAGAATATGGCGATGTGATTTTCATTTCCCGACTATACCTCCAACATGAATGTCTTCATGGCGATATTTCAACTAAAGGGGAGATCTCTTCTATGGTGGAAGATGCTCTTCCCAAAATTGAACATGACATTCGAAGACATGTCATGGGAACTGTTCGAGGAACATTTCCAAGAGAGGTACCTATCAGAGGAATTAATTGAGTGTTAGCTCAACAAGTTCAATGCTTTATGATAGGGTAGCCATACGGTGGCCGAGTACGAGGCCCATTTTATAGAGTTGCTTCAGTATGCTTCACATATTAATACTAAGAAGCTTAAGGTCAACAGGTTCTTGTTCGGCCTTAATGTCAACATACATGCAAAGGTTAGGATTATGATTTCTCAGACCTTGCATGATGTCATCCAAAAGGCCCTCATAGTAGAGGAGGAGCTTATTAGAGGGGGTCAGAGTAGGACTCCTATGAGACCAGCAGGGCTATTGTCATCTGGTGCACAAAAGCATCAGAAAGTAGCTATATAGACGCCAGGGTATCGTTTCTTCCAGAGAGGATCCACTTTCACTACACCTCGGAAACCAATGCCTCAGTAGTGGACACTTTATCTAGGAGCACAACATCAACAACAACGTCGACTATAGCAACAAAAATTTAGGCATGTTTGACAGAACAAACTAGGATTCCAAGCTGGTGGGCCATCGGCTTCTACTTCAAGTACCAGGAGTACTGGATCGAAGAAGGGGTATTGGACGTGTGGGGAGCCACATTACTAGTGCGACGTCCTGGTGGAGAGGACTAGAGCATATGGATAAGACACACCCAATACCATGGGAGATTTGGGAAAGGCCCATAGGATTCATGAAGCAGTGAATAACTGCTAGGAAGAGCACCAGTCGACGGTGCTAGAGACATCAGGTACCATCTCTGACCAGAACCTTAGTATTTTGATAGATCTTGATGCTACCAAGAGTTTCATTTCTAGTGCAGTGTTAAAAAGGATTAAGGTAAAGGCAGTTGAACAGGATGATTTTAGCTTTGTATAGATGGCTTCGTGATCCAAACAGAAGGTTGGAGTAAAGGTTATGGGTTGTATCCTTAACCTGGAAGAGTTTATTACCAGGGCCAACTTGTACATAATGATATTAGGATCTTATGATGTCGTGATCGGTATGGACTGGTTGCAATCGCATGAGGAGATACTCAACTGTAAGACAAAATGGTTGAGCTTGGTCATTCATGAGAGATAGAGACACGTGATTCTAGGATAGAACCAGGGAGTTTCACTGAGGTTCATCTCTTCCTTACAAATACGAAATATCATGCACAAGGGATGTAATATTTATGCAATCCTTGCGTTAAATGAGAAGGGAGTAGTGGAAGGTCTAGAACACCTCCCATTGGTGAGAGAATTTGCAGACATATTTTCGAAGGAGTTACCTGGGATTCCACCAGAGAGGGAATTGGATTTTACCATAGACCTAAAACTGGTGACTGAACCAATAACAATAATGCCTTATCATATGTCAACCCCAGAGTTATAGGAGTTGAGAATTCAACTGAAGGAGTTGTTGGACCTAGGACTAATACGTCCGAGTGTGTCACCATGGGGTGCCCCTATTATTTTCATATGAAAGAAGGATGGGTCGTGGAGACTTTGCATTGACTATTGTCAATTGAACAAGGAAATGATCAAGAATCAATATCCATTGCCGAGGATTGATTATCTGTTTGATCAGATGAAGGTTTCTACGATGTTTTCAAAGATTGATTTTCTATCAGGGTATCACTAGTTATAGATCAAGGAGGATGATGTCCCTAAGACCGCCTTTAATACGAGATTTGGACATTACGTGTTTACTATTTTACCGTTTGGACTCATAAACTCCCAAGGGGTATTTATGAGTTTGATGAACGGGGTGTTCCACGAGTACTTAGACACGTTCATCCAAGTATTCATTGACAATATTTTGATTTACTCTTGGACGATGAAGGAGCATGACAAGCACTTGTGCTTGGTCTATAGTGTCTGTGAGAGAACAAATTGTATGGGAAGTTGACCAGATGCTTGTTTTATCAATCAAAAATTCATTATTTAGGTCATGTCATCTCTGAAAACGATATCACCATGGATCTAGAAAAGGTAGAGGATATTATGGAATGTCCTGCACTAAAGAATGTCCCAGAAGTGCGTAGCTTCATGGGTTTAGAAGGATACTATCGATGGTTCATCGAGGGATTTTCGAATATAGAAAATCTGATCACGAAATTGTAGAAGAAGAACAAGAAGTTGGTTTGGACTGCGAAATGCATGGAAACATTTGAGAGACTCAAAGATCTATTGATAACAACACTAATACTTAAGGTCCCTGACATGGAGGCAGATTTCTTGGTATGCACCGACACATCCAAGGAAGTCTTAGGCAGAGCATTGGTGCAAGATGGTTGAGTGATCTCTTGCATCTCAAGGAAACTGAGAAGGCATGAGGAGAACTATGTGACACATGATTTGGAGTTGTTAGCCATTATATATGCCTTCAAGATTTAGAGACACTTCCTTGTTGGACACAAATTTGAACTAAAGACGAACCATTGTGGACTACAACACATCTTTACACAAATCGACTTGAACGTGCAACAACGACGTTAGTCGGAATTGCTTAGCGAGTAAGATTTCAAGATTACATACACAAAGGGAACAATGAACCGAGTGGTATATGCAATGATTCGGAGACCACAAATATTTTAGGTGTTGCCTCTTCATATGAATCTACGTGAAAATATTCCATCTTTACAATGTGACAATGAATGGTACAAAGAGGTCAGGGATTTTATCGGACAAAACACAATTATGGTACCAATATTTGAAGGATTTACTTTGGATGATGATGCAATACTGAGATTTAAAAATCAAGTTTACGTACCATCGAACGACGAGTTGAGGATTTTGATACTAAGAGAGGCTCACACCTCAATGTACATGGCTCACCCAGGAGTCAGGAAGATGAGGGCAAACCTTAAACCCTTACTCTTATGGAATGGAATGAAGGCAGACATAGTCAACTGTGTGGACATAATTCTATAATGTCAGCAAGAAATGGCTGAACATAGACATCCAGCAGGATTACTACAACCACGCGCTATTCCAAAATCAAAATGGGAGGTTATTTCGATGGATTTCATTGTTGGATTGCCACTGACCACAAGGAGACACGACTCGATTTTCGTGGTAGTTGACACTCTCACAAAGAGTGCTCATTTTATTCCTGTGTGTACGATGTATCAGGAACCTGACATAGCTAGAGTTTTCATCAATGATATTGTGAGGCTGCATGGCGTGCCTAAGAGGATTATATTTGATCGAGGATCGATGTTTACTGGATGATTTTGGACTAGTTTCCAAGAGGCCTTGGAAACCAAACTTAACTTTAGTATTGTGTATCACCCAGAGACTGACGGGCAGACTGGAAAAATGAAATGTACCTTGGAATACATGTTGCACATGTATGTGATGGACCAACAGAAGTGTTGGGAATAATTCTTTCCACAGGTAGAATTCGCTTATAACAACAATTACCAAAGAACCATTAAGATGGCACCTTTCGAGTTCCTTTATGGGAGACCATTTCAGACACCTTTGAGTTGGGATCATATTGAGGATAGGGTCTTAGTGGGACTAGAAGAGATCCAAGAAATGGAAGAAAAAATGCAAGCAATACGACAAAGGATCAAAGAAGCGGATGATCGACAAAAGAGTTATGTCGACGCGCACCATGTCGACCGTAGTTACAAAGTTGGAAATCAAGTTTATTGTGGGAAAAACTGCATAAGAGTTCGATCAATTTTCGAAAGGGAGCTAAAATATCCCTTAGGTTCTTGGGACCCTTCGAGATTGTGAAGAGGAGGGGGCCCATGGCCGATCAACTAGCCTTGCCTGATTCGTTGAGGAACATGCATGGTTTTTTTCATGTTTCTTTTTTGAGACATTATATTAGTGATCCTACACATGTTATTGAAATGAGTTCCTTGCAGTTATCAGATGAGGGGGAAATCACAACTGAGCCGATCCGCATCTTGGATCATCGAACTCGACAACTACAGAGTCAAACAATAGATTAGGTCAACGTCCAGTGGGACAAATATAGTCCACACTCGACGACTTGGGAGGACGCTTATGATCTGCTCCAACAGTTTCCATTTTTGTTTGATAGATAGACATTTAACACTATGATACACATTATTTTGTCACTTATATACTGTGAAACTTCGGGACAAAGTTTATACCAAGAGGGGGTGTATGTAACATCCTGCTCTTGCGTACATTGAGCGAACTTATTCTTTAAGGACACTTTCTTGCAAGTGAACCATATTATTATACTATTGGGCGTTTGATTTTGATTATGATGCATTATGGCTATGATGACATGTTATTTTACAGTATTGACATAGATAGGTGCTATCGACCCGATTCTCCTAAGTGTGCAGATTGGGACCTTGAGGATGCTAGGGCATCGTTGAAACCCTTGGACTCTGGATCGAGTTAGGGATTGGACTATCGGGGTTTGATTGTTTTATATTTATGACATGTGAATCTGATTGGATTTTATGATTATGGATTTTTTTCTTACATGATTTGTTGATGATGCAAGTTGACGATAGTTTGTCGACTAGACTCACATGTGGAGTAGTGGGGTCACACATGACTACTAGAGACATTGAGGGAGAGGTGTGTACAGGAACCCTACCATGACCTACTATCACTCTTGTCATGGCTCGAACTATAGGTTAACAAATACGTAGTTCAAGAATACCCACAATGTCATGAGGGAAGACTGTGATAGTTGTTCATGGTGATTTTAAGGGGTGAGTAATAATGAAGGGGCCATATTTGTTAGAGGACCTTAGTCTCCCATAATATCACTTGACAGAGTATTGACTCCAGGGGATTTTTATGTCTACCAAGTCAGTCAAGAGGCGAGTGGCACCCTTGGAGCATGTAGTGCATCCTGAAGGGAATTTCGTGCAAGGGAAACAATATGAGGTGATTGGCACCCTTGGAGCACGTAGTGCATCCTGAAGTGCACGTCATGCAAGGGAAACATAATGAGGTGAGTGGCACCCTTGGAGCACGTAGTGCATTCTGAAGGACACGTCATGCAGAGGAAACAAAATGAGGTGAGTGGCACCCTTTGAGCACAAAGTGCATCCTGAAGAGCATGTCACGCAAGGGAAACAGAATGAGGCAAGTGGCACCCTTGGAGAACCTAGTGCATCCTGAAGGGAATGTTGCAATGTTAACTAATAAATGAATAAATCTAGATGTCCTCAGAATGAATGATGTGATGAGAAATTTTTAAAAACAATTTTTCCCTAATTAAAATGTCGCCTAGCCTCGTAAATTAAAATCTATGTCTAAAGTAATACTTGCAGTAAAAAAATAAAAATAATAATAATCATCTTTAAACATGTGACAAAAAGGGGGTAAGAAACTCGATTAAATTATTAAAATCAAACTACTTTGGGGGATTAAATTAAAAAAAAAACGGGGAATTGATTGTTTTGTTACATATGCTAATTAAAAATTTATTATTTAAAAAGAAAAGGGGAAAAGGGTAATTTCCTACACTTGCTAATTTGAGTTTTAGATAAAAAAGGAAAGAGGGAAATTTAAAAGAATTAGGAAACTAAGGGAAAAAGGGGGAAACATAAAGAGAAAGAGAAACATAAGGAAAAAGCAGAGTGACTAACTTAGTAAGGTATTTTTCCAATAAGAACTTTCTAAATTGAACTCAACTAGTAATTAGTAAGGGGGTAACTCATTAAAATGTGTAAGGGAATATGAGGACACCTAGGAGTGATTCTAGGAATGCTTTTAGGTGGGTGAGAGAAATAGGAGCAATTAAATAAATTAATGAAATTAATTTCCAGTGCAACAAAGGGGATGGGTGACACATGGACGGGAAGGATTTTTCTGAATTAAATTATTGAACAATAAATTAAATGGTAATTTGGGAAAGAAAATGAATTAGAAACTCTATATAAAGGACGAAGGAGGAGGATGATGGATCTCTTTTGTGATGTGTACCATTACGCTGCAGAATTTTAGACTTGACTGACTTATCTTGTGGGAGTTGGGATACCCAGCTCAGTGAGGCGTGGTAGCTCGGCCTTGCGATGTGAGCTGGGAGTGAGTCACTCTTTTTTTAGTGTGCATGGACCCTTTGCCGCTCAGGGGGATAAGGGGGGAGAAGAGTACCCCTAGCCTTGGATGGGAAGTACTGGTGAAGTCTCAT